>PVKU01001797.1:0-269537 GCA_004027475.1 Anoura caudifer | reverse complement strand
CTTTCCCATAGAAAGCATATTCCCATAGGGGATGTTTTGTTGTTGGTGGTGTCTGGGCAGTACTTAAATCTCCATGGAATCTCCAAAGGAAGCCCTAAACCTTATTTGTCCATGTTGTTCCCTTGACCTCCCACACCTGGTTCTAAGTTTCACAAGTTTCTGAACACCTGAGGAAGTGATTGTGCAGACATTATAGATGTCTTAGCAGGTGTCTGGTTCTGCATGGGTTCTGAGTCCTTGACAGTGATTTTCTGGAAAAATGATACACTCCTTATCTATTTGCTAATTCCTTCCACATATCACAAGACTTTCCCGTAAATTCCCATCAGCCTTGACAAAGTTATCTGGTAGACTTATGTAGTGATTTTGATGGCTGCACAGAGCTGTTTGTCTTGTTCAGAACTAAATTAATAACACCATGATGGCACCTACTTTAGCACCAAACTTCTTAAACTCTCCTAATATACTAATCAGCATGTCAGTGAAATATTTTTTTTTCTGGATAAAGACAAGCCTCATGAAATGGATTAGATATTCACATGCCATTGCATAATTCAGCATACCAAGACGGTGCATATCATTTGCATTAATAGCCTGCACTGGAAGCTGCTACTCATAGATTTCTCTCATTAGGTCAAATATGTAAGATTCCAGACTGTCAATCAATTACAGTAATTTCCTTTTCCATATTTATTACATTGCTATCATTGACAGTTACCATTAAGTGACATTAATACAATACAATATCATCTTGCATTTTTACAGAGCATCTCAGGATGTCTAATAGTTCCTCTCCAGCCCAGAAATCAGATTATAAAGGAAAAAGTGCCCTTGTTTGCTAGGTAGAAAATGGGCTGCCTACTCTCTTGACTACTGCAGGAGTTGCTCAGAATCTCTGGAGAGGTTCCAAAATTCTGAGCATGAGTGTTTATTTCCCTGTTGTCTAAAAATACCCAAGGCTGTGACTCTGGGAAGTGGGTTGGCTCAGTGGGCAATAACAACTTTCCAGGGAGTCCACTGGACCACACTCCCTACCTCCACTCGACCTTGAGTTAGGACATGTTTTCAAGGCAGAGCCAGTGGGGCTCTTTGTGAAGAAATTCACATTCTTAGGAGGGCAGCAGTTGCTCTTTGCCACTCTTTTGCTACAATTTCTACCATCACACCTTTTTCCCCTGCCCACCTTGTATTGTCACTAAAATGCCATTGGACACCTTGACTCAGCAGAATGGGACAAATCTCTCTTTGCCAGACAGATTATTCTTATGTCCTAAGTTGCCAGAGTTGGTATATTTTCCTTCCCCTTCTGTCTTCCCCACAGTCAGGGATGATATCAGAGTTTTGTTGTACATAAGCCATCTCTGCTGTCCAAGTTTCACCCGCTGAATATATGCATTACTCCCTAGCTCAATTCTAGGTGACATGTCAGTAGGGTTTCCAGATAAAATACAAGATACCTAGTTATATTTGAATTTTAGAGAAACAATAAATTTTTTAGTATAAATATGTTGCAAATATTGCATGGCACATATACAAATTTTTACCATTTATCTAAAATTCAAGTTTAACTGGACATCCTGTATTTTTATTTGCCAAAATAAAAATATTTTTATTTTTATATTTATCTGGCAACTCTGCCCATCAGGTGAGCCAAAGGCCTAAGAATCAAGCCAATCAAGTTACTGGAATCCTAGGACAAATCAGATCAAGACAATATATCTCCACTGAGCTAAGGTATCTGCATGTGCTATGCTCACAGCTGTGGGAGATGCAAAACAGTATCAGACCTGGAGAAAACAGAACTAGAGAAGAGTGGCCACCAACTAGAGAGAGACTATGGCGCTTGCACAAAAAGTTTGGCTCAAGAACTATAGAAAAACAAAACAATATTTAAAAGTTGTTTCTAGTGGTTTTCTTTATCTATAACTTTTTGTGATGGCTTCTTGGAAGCAGAGCTACTGCTTCAGCACTGGAGAAAGCTGGAGAGATTGGAAAAGATAGCTTTCAGACAGGGAAAATGGCTGTGGGTATAGCATTTGCCTTAGTGTTTTATCGCTGAGTAGAGCAAACATCATCTTGCTGATGATCAAGGGAGAGCCTGGGAGAAACAATCAATAGAATATTTGTGGTTAGGATGACCAACCTATTTTTGAGCAGGAAGTTCATGATGAAAGATATTTTACCAAGACTATTATGGAGGTATTGTGTGGGAGAACATGGAACATAAGGCCCATTTGATAAATGGGGGGAAAATCAACTATCTGCTCTGATGGGGTTATTCCTGCCTCAGTATCCACACTAGATAATACCTGACACTGCCATCTCTCCTTGCCCAAGAAGGTAGCATGACAACGCTTAAGGTCCCTTGAGCATTCATTATTATAGCAAATTATTATAGTTGTGTTTCTTCTGAGAATACTCACTTGAGAAGAAAGTATGAGAAAAACCGAGAGGCAGATTGCGCCAGAGAGAGGACATTAAAATGAGTGACTTAGAGAAAAAAATAGATGAGCTGGGGAGCAGTGTGTCAATTTTTTTTTCTGATCAATTGATATTTGTGTGGTTGGGGATAAGGAGCTATATGCTTGTATTATTGTTTTTGTTACCTGTAAGGCAACCTTTATCCTTACTTTAATGACTTTTCAAGCAGTTAAGACACTTTCTCAAGAGTGGCCAGGAGCGAGGGCAGAGCCAGGATTAAAGAACAGGCCTTTCTTGCTCTGTGGCTTGTTCTGGTTTGACTTCCCAGCCTGCTATCTCCTGTTGGAAAGCTCCTCTGCCAACTGCTTCTCTAGTTTCACAGATGTGTGTGGTGGTGACACCGACACAGGTCAGTCTATTGCTTTCATGTATCACATTCTATTTTACTATTTGGGTCAAAAAGAAACTTACAGTCTGGATGTGGCATAAATAATAACAAGAATCTAGTCTGTCTCTGTGATAGAATTTATTTGCAAAGGGATAAAGACACAGACTTGCTTCCATTTTTTAACTTCTTAGAAGGGCCAACAGTATTTAAGGCAGTGGCAAAGAGATTATCTGGTGATAATAGCCAACCATAATATTTTACAAAGAGAAGAACTATAATCAGATGGTAACTGGAGAAGCAGCAACTGAACAATGGAAATATGTGTAATCATTTTAAAGTTACCCAGATTTGTTTCTGAGGAGGATGGGAAGGTTTTGAGGTACTGGAAGGGGAGACGAACATGGAGCTTAAAAGGATTTTGGTGATGCTTAAAGCTGCTTGAGGGTTTGGAGGGAAGGAGCAAGAAAATACTCACATGATAAACCTTAGGTGAGCCCTGGCTGGTGTGGCTCCGTGGACTGAGTGTCGGCCTGCGAATTAAAAGGTTGCCGGTTTGATTCCCTGTCGGAGCACATGCCTGGGTTTTGGGCCAGGTCCCCAGTGCGGGGCACATGAGAGGCAACCACATATTGATGTTTCTATCCCTTTTTCTCCCTCCCTCCTGCTCTGTCTAAAAATAAATAACCCTTAGGTAATTGTACCTCTCCCAGTAGAGCCTATTTGAAAACCAAGAAAGAGTGACTGAAGAATTTTTAAAATTTCATAAAAGAAGATACTCAACCTACAATCTCCCTACCCCTCTTTTCTTCCCCTGTGCTTTGTTTTCCTCAGGTTCTTCATATCTAAAATTAAATAATTAATAGTTAATGAAAAGATAACCAATACAGCCTATGTTTTTGCCCTTGTGCAGCTTTGAAGCAAGTCTCCCAATGACAATTCACCCCACAAGGTAGAGAATGCAGATTTTACTGAAGATTTTATAAGGAACACTGAAGAGGAAATTTATATCTTGCAATGCTAAGACTTTATTTTCCAAATTGTTATTAGATTTCTCTGTCCAGTTTTCCAATTCTATTCTCACCTGTTGGTCTTTGGGTCTTTTAAATGCTCCACAAAGTAGCTTCTCAAATTCTTTGTTTTTGAGAATTCTGTCTCTCTACCCACCATGTTACTTTTGCAGAAAATATTAACTTTTCCTCACCTCTTTCAGTCCTTGGCACCAGCCATCCACAGGCCCTGGGTACCCAACCTTATCAAGTTAGTCAAAGCATTCTTCTTAAAAATGCATGTCTCTGCTTCTTGCAAGAGATTTGTGTAAAGCTGTTAAGAAAATTGAGTTTTTCTTCGTATCGCTGCTGGGACATAATTTATCAGGGTACAAGTATCTGGCAAAGTTTACCATGTTCTTTGGGTATCTTAATTTTTAGGTTCCTTCCTGACTGACTTGTCCAAGGTTGGAGGTTGGGCTTGGTGGCAGTGAGAGAAATGGGTTCAACCACGTTTTCGGGATGACTTCAGTTCTTTCCTCACAGTTGAGTGAATGTTTCCAAAGAATTCTCAGTTGATATTTACCTAGTAGCTGGGATAGAAACCAGTGGTTTTTGTTTTTGTTTTTTAACTTCTCTATTCATGAAGAGTGGTCAACCATCTTTCTTCCTTCTCCTTTTTAGGAGCTGCCCTTCTTGGGACTTTCCCAGTGTCTCTCATAGGGATCATAAACTTGGGCTTTCAGCATGTGACAAGAATTCCTTTATGATCACACTGAATCTCAGATTCTAAAATATTAAAATTACTGTATGAGTTTCCAAATTTTAATATTATTTAATATTGTTTGTTGCTTATGTTCTTGAGGACATTTTTGATCCTACATATGGTACACAGTGTTTGCTTAAATTTGGCTTGTATACTCTTTCCTCCCTCATAGCAATTCACCCTCCTGAAGTTTTTGTTACTTCCACAAGGGCATGGTCATTAAGGCCATATTATCTGAAGTGAAAATCAGTCCAGATATGTACCTGATACGTATGTACTAGGCTATCAAAGCTATTGGTTAAATAAATCTGAAAAATGCAGCATGTGTTGGTTTCTAGACCTGTGTAGGGGATGCCTATGCAGAGGTCATTGTGTTGTGCTGCTCATTATTTGTCTTCCCTGAAAACCTGTTGTCTGTCATTCACCCAAACCCGAGTGAGCTCTTTTTTCTTCCGACCCACCTATGTATTCTTTGATCAACTCAGCATTATTGGAGCAGCATTCTGCTCATGCCCCAGAGTTTTGCTTCTTTCTCAAGTTACTAATTTTTACTGTGTGTTTTCCTTCCTAATATTTCTTTCTAGATCAGACATTTCCCCCAGTTATTCTTCTTTTCTCGTTTGATGTGTGTCACATCCTAAGCAGTATCAGCTGCTATATCCACCCCCTCCCCATCCTCCTGACCCCCACTGGACCTTCCTGCAGCTACTGCTGCCACAGTTTCTCCCCGTCTTCTTGTTCACTGTGCTTCATTTCTACCCTTGTCATGCAGGAGTAACAGTTCAATGATCTTTCCCCTTCTGAGCCCACAGAGTTCATTTACAATTCACAATCCAAACAATTTCTGGTTGTCAGCTTGCCTGACTGTAACCTCTAGTATTTACTCTTGCTGCCCCTTCCTTCAACTATTTCCTGTCACCTTTCATCTCTGGAATTGTCTGTATTCATCCCAAGTTGTTTTTGTTTTTCTTTTTTTTTTTTTACATCCTCCCTCATTTTTTGCTCTTTTCTTATTTTTTTTAATTTTGAATAATTATAGATTTGCAAAAAGTTGCAAAGATAGTAGAGTGGTCCCAGGTGCCCTTCACCCAGTTTCCTTCCTGGTCACCTCTTTCATAATTACAGTTCTGTGTCAAACCTGAATATTCGCATTGGTACAATGTGTGAATGGAGTTCTATAATATGCTATCTCACATGTGCAGATTCCTGTAGCTATCAAAATGCAGAACTATGCCCTCACCATAGAGATCTCGCTTATGCTACCCATTTATAATCATACTCACCCACCATCCCTAACCCCATAGTAGCTACTAATTGTTACTCAATTCTGTAACTTTGCCATTTTGAGACTGCTACACAAATGATATTGTACGGTATATGACCTATTGAGACTGGCTTTTCTCATTCACCAGAATGCTCTTGAAGTCCATCCAAGTTGTTGCATGTGTTCATAGCTGGTTCCTATTTATTGCTGAGAAGTATCCATGACATAAATATATACTTACATGGAAGAACATTTTGGTTCTCAGTTTTTGGCTTACAAGTAATCTTTTCTCTCTTTTGATATTTTTCTTTCAGGTTGCTACTTTCTAGCTGATGTTTGCAGGAAAAGAAAATTTTTTGGAAGAAAAAGACTTACCCATTGTTGTTGTTTTTTTTTTGTGTGTGCCTATTTAAGGCTTAAGTTCAACCCAAAATGATTGATAATGTAGATAAACTTTTCTTTTCAGAAACAGTGTTGGTTTTTTGATATCTGGACTTAAACCTCTTGTTCTAATTCTTTTTTGTTAGTAAATGCCCCGCCTGGGGTGAATTACTGGCTTTCACATCCAGAGGTGTTCCAATATAAATTTTCATCACAAACAAAAATCAAATTTAGTTATTTTAAGTTAGGATGTTAATTTGAAATGACTACATCATTATGAGGGCTTTGGTGTCTGTTCAGGAAAGACTTTAAGTTATTTCTGGCAAAATGTATCGAAACTAGTGGCCTTTAGAACTCAGTACTCAAGGGAAACAGCAAGCTGAGTTTTAGCTGTTTAACTTGAAGGCGGGGTCAACCCAGTGGCATTTGCTCAAGAAAAAAAATTCACAGGCTCATTTTCCAAATGAGTTTAAGGTTCCTTATTTTGTTGGCCCTGCATGTGATTGAGAGGGAACTCCTGGGCACTGGTGGGCTGGTTTTATCTTGCTTCTAGTAAATTACTGGATGTGCCTGACATTTTTGGTATGTAGTAATGAAGGCTGACACAGTTTCCCTTCTGTGAGTAACTTGGCTTCATTTTTATGTTTGAAGATTTCACATATTTGCATAAAGTCCAAGTTGAGGTGATTATATGGCAGAGAAATGAAAGTGTAAATATTAAAATATTACCAGATACTTTACAGTCTTTCAGAGTTGAAAGGGGATTTTATAAAAGTTTGGACTGGCACATCAGTATTTTCTTTTTTTTTTTAAGTTTGTGGTAAATTTTGAATTTTAATAGGTAAAGCAACGATGAGAATCTTGTCCATTTTATCAAGTTTCTAGGTCTTGGCTGTGTTGGGGGCATTGAGTTTTAGTTAAAACCTTTGCTCAAGTAAGATCTCACTCTATACCCTCCTGACCCTCCCTCCCCTACATTTGAATGCTCCTTAACAGCAGGGAGATGATAGTGCTTTGCATTTATATAACCCATGTCCAGAAGAACTGAAGGCACTTTGTATACCTTGTCTTACAAATCCCTAATTTCCCTCTGGGTAGGCAGAGGAAGGTAAGCTACAGATAGGCCCGACAGATGCTGCTGTGCTGTGTGACAAGCACTGAGTCACAGAAGTGAGTCACCAGCAGGATGAGCAGGGCACTTTCCACCCAAGCTAGGGTTCTCAGACCAGTTTTTGGCATTTGTTTTTTCAATATCCCAAGGTGTCTTCAAGTGTCTCATGAGATGCCTGTGAGAGCCACACATCAAATTTGAATAAATTTTAGACAATAAGGCAAAAGGACAAAAGCAAAACTATTTTTAGAAGGTTTTGAAGGATGTGTTATAGAATACACCATTCTGGGGAAGTGTGGTAACTCAAGAAAGTTTGAGACACTGCTCTAAATGAGGATTTATGCAACTTCTGATGGGCCAAATCCCAAAACTAAGACATTCACAGTAAAGGGCTGGGGAAATCCAACAGTCTCTTTTTCAAAAGAAGTTACTGGTCTGAGTTGTTGGTCTCTCCTTCGGTAATACTGTGAATGTTCTAGTAATTAGAATTCTTCGTTAATCAGTCTTTCTGCACATCTGCAATGTGAGAATTGATACTGGCAATGATGACTCAAGTGTGAAACATCTTGAGCAGCTCTGAATAATCAGAAACCAAATTTCACTGAGCTTATAATGGTGTTGGTGTTGATCCTACTGCACCATATCTGAATCCCTTGAAAAGTAAGAATCTCTGTGAATGGCCACGTTGGCAGTCTAAGAAGGAAAGCAGCTCACTCGCTGGCGTTCTTAGATTACAGAATTCCCAGTTGCAATCCTTCTGGGCAGTGAGGCTGCTCATCATCCAACCATCTGGAGGGCTGCTGGGAACCAGCTTCTAGTGTACAAAGCATTGTAGAAACAGTGGCAGGGTGTGGGAGAGAGAGTGCACAACTGAGAAGCAGGACAAAGCAGCAGGAACTGTCATTTACCTAGTGCCCAATGTGTGCTAAATCCCATGCCAGGGACTTTAATGCATGCTTTCTCATTTGTCACTGAGGAATGACAACTGATGAGTAACAGGAGCCTCACCAGGAGGGGTCTGGGGTAATCATTTAACTTAGGAACAAAGTGTCAGAAGATACTGGTCAGGGTTAGGGTGCTTCCATTGACAGTTAATAGGAAATGTGGCAGGGGCCTAACTGATAAGGCCATATTTTTGGTTCAGAAGTCGATCCATGATCATAGAACCTCGGTTATCTCCATCTCTGTGTGCACAGTGTTGACTTGATCTCAAGGCTGGCTCTCCTCGTGGGCAGAGAACGATTGCCAGTAGCGTTGTGCTAGTGCTGCCTTACTCTGTATGAGGGTGAGAGTTAGTGAGAGACAGTTGGTTTCCATTACTTCTTCCAGAAAAACAAAGGTTCTCCTTTCCCAGAAACCATTAGTCCTCCATCTCATTGGCCAGCATGGGGTCACATGGACAATTTTCAACTCTAATAAGGAGGTTGGAATTGCCCTTAGGGATTTAGACTAACAAGGGCACACTCTGTGATCTAGAAATAGGGTCAATTGGCTGCATGGGGGCAAGGTGTATTCAAATGGAAATCTTGCTTTTGGTAAGAAAGAACAAATCCTGAGCCATGTAGGAGGGAAAATAGGTTGTGTGTTTGATTTATAAGGTAATGTTACTTAGAAAGAACTGTATCAAAAAAGAACAATTTCTGCTTTTTCAAGGGAAAACCACAAAGATCTGGAGTGTCCTCTCAAACTTCACTCCTAAGCTCAGACATATTTCAAATTGCTACCAGAAACCTAGACCTGTAGGCATCTTACTGGCATCTCAGGCATCTTAAAATTCACAATGTTCAAAATGGTACCCATCATCAATTTGTTCCATTCCTTGCTCCTGGGATCTCTGGTGTATTCATTGATACCACCATGTGCATACCCAAGCTAAAAACTGCAACATTTTCTAGCAATCTCTGTCTCTCTATATACCAGAGTGTTTCAAAAGTTCTTTCACAAAGGGGTGAAGCTTAGCTGGCAAATGAAAATTGGTATTAACCTATTTGGTGCCACTTTGAAGCACATTTCAAGATGGCTACGATGACATGCCTTTAATACAATTTCATCTCATTGAGGCCAGTTGCAGCCTTTAGAATGTGTGACATCAGATAAGTAAATGTTGTCCTTGTGTTTTAATTTCAGGGCAAATGTTTTAGCAGTTAATGTTAAAGGTGTGTGTCAGGTTGATGGGGACCAGAGCCAAAGATTCATCTGGTGGCTTGGCAAGATGGCTTTGGGTACAAATGATGAATGCTAATGAACTTCAGAAGTTGTCTTCAGATAAACTGGTTTTACCTGGTTGTGCCACGAATGTTACATAATGTTCTGTACATCTGGAGGTATAAACATGGAATTTAAAAACTTTGCTACCTGGCTTTAGTAAACCTAAAACATACCTTTTCAGCCAAGTACTATCGCAGCTCACTAAACAGGTTTGACACAGGAAAAAATAAAGTTGAAGTTTGGACTCATCTTGTGTAGAGCCTAGACATGCCATCAGAATATGGTTTTCTTTGGTTCATTTCTGTATTTGTCTTCTAGGGCTGCCATAACAAATTACCACAAACTGGATGGTTTAAACAATAGGAACTTATTATCTCACATTTCTGGAGTTTGATATCAAGGTGTCTGAAGTCTCCAGGACAGAATCTTTCTTCACTTTTTATAGCTTCTGGTGACTACAGGAGTTCCTTCACTTGTGGCTGTTTTACTCCAACCTCTGCCTTCATTTTCACATTTCCTTCTCTGTGTGTCTCCATATGGTCTCCTCTTTTATCTCTCATAAGTACAATTGTCATTGGTTTTAGTGCCCATCAGACAATCCAGAGTAAAGTCATCTCAAAATCCTTAGTTACAGCTGCAAAGACTGTTTTCCCAAATAAGGGCATATTCATGAGTTCTGGGACATAACATCTCTTTTGGGGGGTCATTGCTGAGTCCACTACAGTTGCCCCATTTTTTGGATGGTGCGTACATATTCAGATATTTGACAAGAGTGGAACCACATTTCATAAGTTTTGGCTTCCAAATTCAAGGACTGATGCCACCATCAAAATGAACCACTTCCAGAAAGGCTAGGTCTCAGACATCAGAAATGACAGGCTATCTCCCACAGAGTCACCTTCTTTGTGGTTTTATTTATTGCCTGATGAACTGTATATGTATGAGAAAGGATTTTTGAGATTCACCAGTAAGTAACCATCAAGTTTTTTAGATATCTTTTAAACATTCTCTGAGTCCCTTCACCCCTTCCCTGCTGCTATAGCTGCCTTATCAAATCCCCATCATTTCTCACCTGGATTTTATCCTACTTCTCCCATTTCCTCTACAGCTCCTTTCTCCATATTGATGCCTGAAGACCTTCATGTAATTCTAGTTTGGTGTTACTTGCCTAGTGCTACATAGCTTTCATTTGTCTTTCTAGAACCATCCTCCTCCCTGCCTTCTTCCTCCAAAGCTCCTTTTCCCTCTGGCTTCTTGGTGGGTTTGGCCAATGGGGGACACTGATGAGATGAGGGGGTGGGAACAATGAGGGGGACATTTATCTCCTTCACTCCTTCCCTGGAGTCACTGCACACTGGCTGCCTCCCTCAACCAACACTCACAGCTCCTGTCCCACAGCTTTCTCCACATGACTCTCACTTCCAAGTTCCAGTACCTGTTCCTCCCCTCACCCTTCCAAGTCTAAGGATGGCAACAGGCCCTCTCATGTTTCCCTACACCCTGCCCACACTTTTGAACATAATCCCTCTGTAATCTCTTCTTAAATTACTGATTTCAGTATGTGTTACTTGCCTGGGCTATGACTAATATAGCCATGCTTAAAGCATGTCACTGGCTCTATTTGCCCAGGGGACAAATACAACATCTCACAGCAGGAGAATGAGACTTCATCCTTGCTACATCCTAACACACATGGTGCACCCTTGCACCCTGACAGACTTTCTGAATAGGTTGTGTTCTGTTTCTTCTTGGGGGTTTTGTAAGTGAAGCTCTCTTTTCTGATTTATGTGCCTAGACATTGTCTTTTTCATACTTCAAGACTTTGCTCAAATATCGCCTGTTGATTTTTGCTGACTTTCTTAGGGTTAGCTGTTTCCCTCTGTGCTCCCAGACCACATTATACCAATGTCCATTAAGGTGCTTATCGTCACTGCAAACATTGGTTCTTGAGTCTGTTTTCCAACTGGTCTATGAACTGCTTCACTGCATGCACTGTATTGTTTTTCTTTGTTCTCCAAGTGCCTGCTATTGTTTCTGATGGGCCTAATAAACATTTTGAATTATGACATTTTCTTTGTGAACTGTATTATTGTTTTCTCTGTTCATATAAATGACATCACTGCAATAAAATACCACCTTCATCTAGACAAGCATACACATTGCTTTCTGTTTTGAAGAATACTACTTTGTTTTTTCTTCATGACAACTCTGAGAGATGGGCAGATGGGAGGCAAATTCTTCTCTGTTGCCTAGCTTGTTAGTGGCAGAACTCTGCCAAGAATCTAGACCTGTTGGTTTAAAGTTGGTGCTTTTTTTTTCTCATTAGACCATTCTGACTCCTGAGATGTTAGATTAAAAAACAACAACAAAACCAGGGGCAGGCTAGATGAATGAGCACTACCCCAAGGGCCGCTTCAGAGGGAAGGCAACTTGAGTGCCATAGAGATAACTCCACATGATTATAAACACATGTCAGGAAGGCCGTTCAGAGAGAGCTCATTGTCAGAAGGATCCTAACGAACGGAACTGGTCACATTCCCGGAAATTAACTTCCCATTGCCTGAGAATTATGTCTGATGTAGGCTCCAGGGACCAACAACAGAACATAACAGTTGGATTAAAATTAGGATATGAACATCAAAAAGAAGTATTCTGTAAGCCTGGGGAAGGGCTGGCAACTAGTGGGGGAAGGGTTGTTTCCATAATTCAAACCATACATATCCCATGAGAAAGTAATTTATAGGTAGTAGCACAAGCAAAGATAAATTTGAGGGCTTTTGGGACAATTTTTGTTATGTCCATAGAAGGCCTAAAGATTCTTGTCAGTCTGCCTTCAGGGAAAGAGCACTATGTTGAAAGCGCTGCTGATAATGTTGTTCCCTTGTTAGGAACATCTGCAGAGATACAATCAGAGAATTTCAGCAGGAAGAAGAACGTTAAAGGTTATTTGATGCTAGGCTTAGGACATTTATATTTTTTCCAACAGGAAGGAAAAAGTGAATATGAATATTCCAATTGGTTGAGGGCTAGGACAGACTATGTTTTAGATGTGGTGAGTAGGCATGATCTCACATGGTCTTTGCAGCCCAGATAGAGTCAGAGCATCTGTGTGATCCCCATGGGTTTGTGTCATAACCTCAGAATCATCATGACAAACCTTTAATTAACTGAAATCTTTGTTACTTGCTTTTATCTCTTCCCTTGTGCTCCATTGAAGACAAAGAGGTAAGTTAACAGAATACAAAGCAAATAAAAATACACAATTTCTATGCACCCAGCTTTATCTCCTAAATCTTCTACATTGGTAATCTCAACCTTAAAATGTTTGTATCTTTTAACCCAATGATTTCCTTTTGGGAATTTATCTTAGGGATAAGAGTTACAACCAAAGATCTGGAAAGAAACCAAACTGTCTAATAATAATAAGAAAGGCATTAGTTAAATCCAATTAATATAATTCTATGCCACTATTTAAATCATGTATTTGAAAAACATTTCATGATGTAAAGGTGTTTATGATATAAATCACAAGAGCAAGATACAAAACTGTGCCTACGGTATAATCTGTCCAAGTTTTTGAAACCCTTTTCTCTCTGCCTAGATACAGACAACTATAAATGGAAAAATACCAGAAGAAAACCCATCAAAATGTTAATTATGGTTATCTCTGGGTGGTGGAATTATGGATATATTTTATTTTCTCCTTTGTACTTAAATCATTTTCCACACTTTGTGAGTATAAATCAGAAAACAACTGTATAAACAATATTGAAAATTCTTCACTGGCTTCTCCCTTATTTCCAAGATAAAATCCTGACTCTTCAGCAAATAGGGATCTTTATGATCTGTGTGCCTACTTTTTCAGCTCATCTCTCCCCATGCCTATCCTTAGGCCCTGCCTTCTACCTGGTCTCACTGGTGTGCTGAATTACTGGTAGATTGTCCAAATGGACAATACTTCCTGGAGGTCCCTTGCCTTGGAACATTGCTGTTCTTTCTGCCTAGGACACTTTCCTCACCTTGTCACTATTTGCAAACTCCAAAATGAGGTTTAGATCTCTTCTCTTTTGGAAACCCTCCTGTAATGGGGCTTGTGGTGTGCTGCCCCTCTCTCCTTCATCCCCCCACCATCAGGCTGATGCCTGTTGCTGGCTGGCAGATGAATCCTTCCCTGGGAATTCTCTTGACTCAGGGAGCATTCTTGCCTGAGATCATGCCCCTCCCCAGGGAGTGCCCACATCTGTTGAGTGGTCACTGCAGGTCACCAAGGCCTAGCCCAGTTGTGTCAGTTAGTCATAGCTTCAGCCTCTCTGGGGCATCAGCTGAGGCCTCTTTGGCAACTGTGTCCTTCCTCTGCCCAGTTCTGCTCCCCTTACCCCCTGGCAAGTGACTACTTTCCAGGAAGCCTCTTGCACACAAATCTGTTCCTGAGGAGCCCAATGAGGCCCCTTCCTGTGATCCCTTACATCATTCCCTAGTTAGAGTCCCATCCTCTGGGCTGTTCCCAAGCCCTGTATCTGCTTAAGCACTTCTCTCATTGTAGTGTAACAGACCACAATTCTACTGTCTCCCCTACCTGACTGCAAGCTCCCTGAGGGTAGGAAGTAGGGTCTCATTTCTCTTTGTGTCTGCATCACCTGTCACAGTGCCCCTAGTATGTGATGAATGAGTGAAAAGGAAGCAGATAGTAGGGAGACAGGTAGAGAAATTGAGTGAGACAAATGAGGTAACACAGGTCCTTCTCCATCCTTCCAACTGAAGTTACATTTCCTATTGAGCCTTTCTGTGTGTTCCCCAATGAACAAAGCTCCAACCTCAAGGTCCCATATAGCTCCTCTCAGGGACAGCTTGGGAAATTTCAATGAGGAGGAAAAAGAAATCTGCATTCTACTTTTCCTCTTGTATTTGCAAGAGTAACCTTCCTTTCTTCTTTTCTTCCTTCTTTAACCCTACTTTCTCCTTTTCTCTATTTTTTTTCCCACCATTTTTCAAACTAGGTCTAAGGCCAATTTATTGCCAAAGTGGTTACAAAAAAGTCATGACCAAGTGCCAATCTGACAATAGTTACCCTTCTTTAAGAAGCTGAAGGGGGAAAAGTTAGATGCCCTTCACATTCTTATCATTCTCTGATGAATAACTCCTGGAGCAGGGATGTTCTGGTCTCCTGATCCTAAGGAGACTCTCTGAGGGGAGAAGGGACTCTGTCTCATGTTTCAGAGTTAGCAGTGTAATCAATGATAAATGTGTTATAACCTCTGACAGTGTGCTACCCAGATGGAGTCAGTGACATGCAACCCTTCTGCTTCAGATTCAAAGACTACTCTATCGTTTTCCTTCATGTGGTCCTCTCTTGGATGCATTCCCTAATGCTGAAAAAGTTCTTATTTATTTATTTACTTAATTTTTAATTAAATATTTTATCATTCTATTACAGTTATCCTACATTTTCCCCCTTTGCCCTCCTCCACTGAGCCAAACCCTCATTCCCACAGTCAATCCCCACCCTGTTGTCCATGTCCATGGGTAATTTATACATGTTCCTTGACTAGTCCCTTCCTCTTCCTTCCACCCTTATTGCCATACCTCCTCCCCTCTGGTTGCTGTCAGTCTGTCCCTTGTTTTCATACCTCTGGTTCTATTTTCTATTTTGTTTGTTTTATTGATTAGGTTCCTCTTACAGGTGAGATCATATGATATTTGTCTTTTACCATCTGGTTTATTTCACTTAGCTTAATATTCTCCAGTTCTATCCATGCTGTTGCAAAATGAAGGAGTTTCTTCTTTCTTTCTGCTGCATAGTGTTCCATTGTGTAAATGTACCACAGATTTTTTATCCACTTATTTACTTATGGGCACTTAGGCTGTTTCCAGCACTTGGCTCTTGTAAATAATGTTGCTATGAACATAATGGTGCATAGGTTCCTCTGAGTTGGTGTTTCAGGATTCTTGGGGTATAATCTCAGCAGCAGAATTGCTTGGTCAAAAGGCAGTCATTTTTTTTTTTTTTTTGAGGAAATTCCATGCTGTTTTCCACAGTGGCTGCAACAGTCGGCATTCCCACTAACAGCCGCCTATGGTTCCCTTTTCTCCACATCTACACCAGCAATTGTTGTTTGCTTATTTATTAATAATGGCCATTCTTACTGGTGTGAAGTGGTAACTCATTGTGATTTTAACTTACATTTCTCTGACAGCTAGTGATGTTGAATATCCTTTCATATGTCTGTGGGTCATATGTATGTTTTTCTTGGAGAAGTGTCTATTCAGAGGCTTTGCCCATTTTTCTATGAACTTATTCATTGCCATTTTCCTTATTCATTGCCTTTATCCTGTGTACCTCTCTCTCTTTCTTCTTCTTCATCTTCTTAAAGCAGTCTCTTTAGCATGTCTTGCAATCTTGCAATGCTGGTTTGGTGGAGATGTATTCTTTTGGCCTTTTTTTGTCTGGGAAATTCCTTATTTTGCCTTCCATTTTAAATGAGATCCTTGCTGAGCAGAGTAGTCTGGGTTGCAGGTCTTTGTTTTTCTTTAATTACTTGGAATACATGTTGCAATTCTTTCCTGGTTTGTAGTATTTCTGTTGAGAAGTCAGCTAATAGCCTTATGGGAGCTCCCTTGTATGTTACTAGCTGTTTCTCCTTTTCTGCCTTTAAGATTCTTTCTTTGTTTTTAAATTTTGCCATTTCAATTATGATGTGTTTTGAAGTGGTCCTCTTGGGTTCATCTTGATCGGGACCCTCTTTGCTTCCTGGACTTGTGTGACTTTTTCTCTCATCAAGTTAGGGAAGTTTTCTGTCATTACTTTTTTAAGCAGGTTTTCCAAGCATTATCCCTCTTTTTCTCCCTCTGGTATCCCTACAATATGGATATTATTATGTTTCATGTTGTCCTGTAGCTCCCTTACAACATTCTTCTTCTTCTTCTTCTTCTTCTTCTTCTTCTTCTTCTTCTTCTTCTTCTTCTTCTTCTTCTTCTTCTTCTTCTTCTTCTAGTATTTTTTAGTTTTGTTGCTCCATCTGGGATTTTTTTTCCTACCTTGTCCAACAGCTTGCTATCAATCCTTTGCTTCATCTATCCTGCTTTTAATTTCTTCTAATGTGTTCTTTATTTCAGATATTGTATTTTTTATTTCCTCCTGGCTTCTATTGATAGTTACTATGTCCTTTTTCATGCTGATGTAGTTTTCAGTAAGCTCCTTGTAGCTTCTATAGAGTTTCTTATAGGTCTCACTGAGCTTCTTGAGCATGATTATACCCATTATTTTGAACTCAATGTCTGATAGATTGCTTGCCTCAATTTCATTTAGCACTCTCTCTGGGGATTCCACCTTTCCTTTTGATTAGAGGTTGTGTCTTTGTTGCCTTATTTTAGGTGACTCTTCTTGTTTGTTTCTGCATGTTATATTGATCTGCTTTGATTCCCTATCTTTGTGGTGTGCCCTTTTGTTGTAGGAGACCTGTGGAACTCAGTGGTGCAGTTTCATGACCTGGATGCTCTTAGGGTGCCCTCTATGCCATTTATGTGGACTCTTTTGTTGTAATTGGGCTTTGGTTATTGCTGGGTCATTCTTTGATGGGTTCTTCCCTCTGGCTGGCTGCCTGAGGGTCACACCACCCACCATATCTTGTATGCTATTGTACAGGTGCCAGAACACAGCAAACAACTCAGGAAAAAAAACCCCACACTCAAAGAAATAACCCCACCCACAACTGCACTATCAACAGCAAATGAGCAAATATTAATAAAGGTGTAAAGAGATTAAGACTATTTTAAGAAAGGAAAAATGAATATGAGATGAGTAACAAAGAAAAATGATTTTGAGAGTGTAGAAGGAGGAGAAATAATAAGAGTAGGCAATAGAAACAAGGTGAAGAAAGGAAGAGAATAGTATTTATATTGTAATTTTAAAAAGGGAGGAAGAAGACAAAATGGAGTACAAAATGGAAGAGTATAGTATGAGGTTTTTTAAAAAAATTTAAAAACATAGGAACCAAATTGGAGAAAAAGATCCACCACAACAACATCAACAACAAATGAGCAAAGATTAATACCAGTGGAATAGGAATAAAAAGGAAAATAGAAAGAAAAGAAAAGTTTATGAGATGTCTAAAGGAAAGAAAAGTGATTTTGAGAGGATAGAGGGAGAAGAAATGCTAAGAGTGAGGAATGAAAACCAGGCCGAGACAGAGAAAAGCTAAAATTTAACATGAAAAGATAAAGGGCAAGAGGAAAGCAAAATGTGGTCAGAGAGGAGAATGGTAAAATTTGAGATTTGAAACACAAAAATAGTGAGGATCTAGGAATAAAACTGAAGAAATGCAACAACAACCACCATATCAACAACCATCCAATTGATAAAGGCAGAGAGAGAATAAGGGTATATTAAGAACAGGAAAAAGAATGTGAGATGACTAATGACAAGAAAAATGGTTTTGAGAGGCTGAAGGGGGAGAAAAAGTAGGGGTGCAGAATAGAAACAAGTTGTAGCCAGAGGAAAAATAAAATTTAAAACAAATAAGAAGAACAAAGGAAGAAGGAAAAATGGAGTAAGAGAAGGGAGGAGCAAAATGAGATTGAAATAAACTAAAATAAAAAACCAGTGAAATAATAAGCACAAGCTTGAAAGAAAAGAAATGAATGTTAAAAAGCTATTCAGGAGAGAAAATAACCCAAATAATGAAGAAGACTGTGGTGGAATTCGTTTCAGTAGAATCCAGTGTTTATTACTGTCTTCTCTTTCTGCATCTTCCCCTGGTAATGTCAGATGGTGTCCTAGTCTGGCCCCAGGCAGCCTGTTCAAGACTACAAGTGATCCACACTCTGTGGATGTCTCCTTCAGATTTGGCTCGTCCCCACAGTTTTGCCCTGCTGACTTTCCATCAGCCCAGAGCCCAGGAGTGGTTTATTTAATAAATCGAGAGGACTGCTAGTACATTCTCCACCTGTCTCTAGAGGGGTCCTCTTGTGAGATCAGGAGGGTGGGAACCCTGGGGCACCCTCAGGGGGCACAGTTCAATTTCCAGGGAAGGTGGTGGGAGTGTTTCCTTGCCCTCTTTCCACATGTCTTGGTCTGTCCCAGATTCTTTCCAATAATGTATTCTTTCTGGTGAATTAGCTGTCCATTTCCTGGGAGGAGTCAATCTGTGTAAAAGGGGCAACTCTTTTCTGCTTGGTGCAGAAGTAGCTTTGTCTAGGTACCAAGGCTGGGCAGGGCCCTGAACACCCCCCTTTTTTCTCCTGTCTCTAGTCTGTCTGCTCTGCTGATTTCAGTGGATCACAGCCTAAGGAACAGTGTAGCTGTAGTGTCTGGCAGAAAGGGCCTTTTCACAGATTTTCCTTCTTTCCCCTGTGGATATGCACCCAGAAGGGGGCTCCTGAGCCTGGCCTCACTGATCTTCAGAACCTGTAATCCCACAGGTGGGGATTGGGCATGCCTGACTCCAAGAGGACCTGCCTGGCTGCAGTGAATCTCAGGCGTTCAGCTCCTGGCTACTCCATTCCCCAGCTTGCTACACTTGCAGGAGACTCAGTCCCAAACTCTCCACTCTACACAGTCCCCTGCTCATCAGCCATGCTGGGTTGGGTCCTAGAGTCCCTTCAGCATGACTCTACTACTCTGAGTTCTTTGTTGGCAGAGCCTCTGGCGTTCACACACACACATGTGAGCTCAACAGGGTCCCTGCTGAGTCTTGAGTCTTGCCTCAGCTCTTCTTTTAAAAGAGGTTCTGTGTGGCCCCTACACTGTGGCAAGGAGGGGGGTGGGGGGAAGCAGGGAGGGGGAGCTGTTCTCTGCATGCTCCCTCTCCCCAAAAAGCACAAAATCTTTCATGGTCAGGGCTGGTCACAGCCTGCTATAGCCTCCGACAGTTTTAGATAAAGTTTCTCTCTGGATCTCTCTCGGATGGTGCTGGGAAGAGTCCTGCAGTGATACTATAACACAGGGCAGTGGTGAGGTGCTCTTGCCACTCCCTCCAGTGATTCTCAACCTTGGGCAAGCCTGCTTCTGCCACACTGTTTCTGCAGCCAGCACCACCTTGGCCATCTCTCTCCACCCCCAGAGCTTGTGGCTCCTGAGCCCAACCATAGCCTCCTCAGTTAGATTCTGTCCTATCCACAGTTTCCATGGTACCCAGGGTCAGAGAGGCAGCAGCACCTTCCCCAGTAAGTACCACAGTCCCAGGATCCTGGCTCCTGGCAGTGGCAGGATGCACAGCCCTGCCCAGGGCAGAGGGCACAGAGACACATCTGGGCACCAAGATGCAGGCACTGTGGAGGTGTCCTCCTAAGGAGGATATTTTAAATTCCTCAAAATGGCTCCCACCCCAAATCTGAGCAGCCAGAAGTGCTGGGTTGGGCAGCAGCAGTGGCAGTTGCTCTGCTAGGAGAGCCTGGGCCACCTATTCCCAAGTGCCCTGCAGGCAGGCAGGCTCTTGCCCACTCATGGACAGGCCCTGCACACTCATCCATGTACACACTCACTCACACATGCTCTTATTCACTCTTAGCTGGATTTTTGAGTTGATTGCTCTGTGGTTCAGCTGCAAGACTGGTCCATGTCTGGGAGCAAGTGGACAGAGCTTCCAGCTACTCTGCAGCCATCTTGGATCCCCCTGAAAAAGTTTTGAATGGCGACAGAGGGCTGCTCCACATTCATCCCATTTTTTAAGAAAACTGTTTTTTCTTCATATGGGACTACCTCAGTGCCTCTGTGAAGTGGAACTGAGTTATTCAATGACCCTTTCCAGTTTTACCTGTCCTTTTACACTCTCAGGACAGGTGCTATGATCCTCAGTGCATAACTGGGGATGGAACACCTGTAGGGCAAGTGACCTTGAATAAATTGGAAAGCCACTTAATGCCAGAACCAGGACAGGAATTCAGGACTCCTGAGTTATGGCCTACACCTCTAATACTCATCCATGATGTGGGCCATCCCTCCCTTGGGAGATTTCCTCCATGAGGGCATTCATTCCCCTCAGGTTTAAAAGTTGTCACTAATCCCATAACTATAAAGCAGGACTACAACATTGGTAGCTGTGTATGTGCATTAGACAGTTTAACCCTCCAGAGACTTAGCCCTGCCTGTTGTAGGTGTTACATGGAAACATTTGTTCCCCACTGCTCTTGCTTCTAGGGGACATGCTTCCTTTGGGTAGATGCCCTGCCTGGGCTCTCTCCACCTTGCTGGAGGAAAAGGGGAATGGTCATTTTGGCAGAAGCAACTGAACCTGCATGCCTCATCTCTCCTCTCTTTCTGGGAATTGCCTGGAGAAGTGAACATTCTCTGCTCCTTCAAGCCTTGAGTTTTAAGGGGCAGTTCCCTGTGTGGCAAAGTTTCTTAACTTCTAGCACTGTCTGGCCCTGGCTAGGTGACTTCAGTTCAGTGGTACAGTAGTAACAAGTCCACAGACCTGAAGTCATAGTCTACAAACAAAATTTTGTCAATAAAAAATACAATATTTTTCTTTTATTTGTCAAATTCTTATTCTCCTTAATTGGTTTAGAATGTAGGCAAGGAAGAGGGGTGCTGTTTATTGGGCTCCCTAAACCTCAGCTTCATGGAGGGCTCCTCTGCTTGGCCTTCAACAATGATTTGGTGTGGATAAAGATCTACTCTTTGTGGGTAGCTCAGAATTTGGGGTAGGGAGTTTGGAATGGGTATGTGGGTGAACTCAACTATGAAGCTAACTGAGGAAGGGTGTCCTGTCTATAGTTTGACCCAGGGAAGGGTTGGGGCTTATGAAGAGAAAGGAAAAGCCTTCCCAACCAATCACTCTTTAAGTGACAATCAAGGTAGTCATTAAATAAGTAAGTTTCTTATCAGGGCTCCTGCCTGTTCCCACAGACTCTCTAGTTTAAGTAAACATGTGAGCAGGGGGCATCTCAATAGTTACTAGAATAATTTTCTTCTGTGTACTGGAGTATAGTTCCTATCTGACCTCTTCAGCCCAGTGTAATTTCTCTTCTCAAAACTTCTACTCCACTGTCTAGAACTGGCTTTTGAGACTTACTATTCCTGACTTGTTTAATTACTCACTTAGTTGTTTTGGTATTTGTTCTTGTGTTGTGCATTTTATCTCAAATCCCAAAGTTTTAAAATTTAAGGATTTCAAACTTTAAAAATATTTTGAAAGTTTAAGTATAAGGATCATATGTCTAACACACCCTTGTATTTTTCCCTACCCTCCAGGAGTCTAGCATAGAATTTATTTGTGTTTGGTAGTATCGAAATAAACAAATACCAAGCAAATATGGACAATCGAAGGTTATTTAGTCAGAGCTTGCTCTAGCAAGGGAGTCAGCCACCATGACTTGTATTTTGGCAGAGACTCAAAGGCAGGCAGAAGAGTGGGAAAGCTTTATAGTGGGCAGAAGGGAAGGCTTCTGAACGAATTATGTCTGCAGTAACCCTATTTCCAAATAATGTTGCACTCTGAGGTATTGGGAACTAGAACTTCAACATACTTTGGGGCAGACACAAGTCAACCTGAGAACATGCCGTCATGAGACACTTCTCCGTGGAACTCTGTCGGCATGAGCTCCTGGCCTTCCCATCACTTCCCAGCCACTGCCAGCACGTGGCTTATGACTAAACAGTGCTGCTCCGCCAAGCACACTGGTGATTAGCAGGCTGCAAACAGGAGTTCAGAGGGGTGATGAATAAGAATAAGAAGTTGTCATTTAAAATAAAGCCACCCAGTTCCTTTGTAAATACACATCACAGGGTACTTAGAGTCTTCCTACCCAACCCACAGCTGCACGTTGGTGGAAATATTAAGTAAATAACACACACATGTCTTTTTTGGGGAGCCTCTTACTCACAATTCTCTTCCACCCCCAGCCTTCTTCCCCCGAGGGAATGTGCTCCGCCACCCTCACTTTAGCACTTAACCTTGCTTTTTTCTAAAGTTCATCTTGTCCTGAAGTTCTTGGCATCAGCTCAATCACCTGTGTTAGTCATCTTTTGTTACTTTTCTCTTTTTACTCTTTCAGGAAGTGATGATTCTGCTCAGGTAAAAGAGTCATAGGAAGACTGTTCTGCCTTTTTGATGATTCATTCCTTTGCTCTTTGCCATTTCTAAATGTTAGCGGGGGAAAAAAGCCCTTTAACTAAGCGCTTTGGTGACTGGTGTACTGAATGAGGGTGTACTGAATGAGGGCGAGAGAATGCAGTCATAAGAAACTTTCAACTTAGAGCAGCAGTCATTTCGTTTACTGGTCTTTCTGACGCTTTTGAGAGGTAATGTCACTATTCTTGCAGCTCTGGGAATCCATGAGATGACTTCTCTGGTTTTGAACAACATACCCATCCATTTTACTTCATGTTTTGTTGGGAGTGAATCACGGCAACATGGATGCCATATGAACAGTTCACTCTCTTTGCTTGTGGGTCCAGGCTTAGACTGTATCAGAGTTGAGATAGATGTGGGTTTCTTCAGTTGAATGAGTCTCTCAAAGGATATTATGGGCCTCAAATTCATATGTGGAAGTTTTAATCCCCAACACCACAGAATGTAAGTGTATTTGGAGATAGTCCTTAGAGTAGTCAAGTTAAAATGAAATCATTGGGTGAGCCCTAGTCCAATATGACTGGTGTCCTTGTAAGAAGAGGAGATTAGAACCCCAGACACACCCAGAGAGAGACCATGTGAAGACACAGTGACAAGGTGGCCATCTGCAAGCCAAAGAAGGAAGCCTAGGAAGAAACCAACCTGATAACACTTTGGCCTCATACTTCTAACCTCCAGAAGTGTGAGAATACATTTCTGTTGGTTACATCACCCAGTTTGTGATGCTTTGTTTCAGCAGCCATAGCAAACTAATATAGAGGGGAACAGGTTCAGATATATGAAGTGAGCCTTTAAAGTGACTGAGTCTGCTAGTGGAGCTCCAGGTCCAGGCCCCAAAGATCCTTACTTCTGGTCAAGTCCTTGTGCCACTTCACAATGTGATACTGAGTTTGTTATAAAAAAGATCACATTATGCTACTTTATGAGTTTAGTTTACTTGGTATCTCACTAATAGTGTCAATTCTTTTGCCATTTTCTGCAACACCAAGGGAAAATTTTTCTAAGCTATTTTTTTTTAGCTGCAAAGATGACAAATGTTAGCAATGATATCCAACCAGAGTATATTTTCATCTCTTTTCTTCCTGTCAAGATAAGCCAGAAGTATTTGTTGCCAGAAATGGAAAACAGCTTGCTCATCAGCCAGATGATCGCAGTGTTCAAAAGTTCCACTCGTTTGCCATGTGTGAAAAGTTAAGAATTGAAAACAGACGGGCTTACTCTGCTTAAACTGTGGGCTCTGAAACAAGAGAAAGAGATATTTGGATACTAGAAGAAGAGTTGTGGAGATGGTTTAATGGCAAAGTGAACAGGGTCTTTGCAAATTGCTGAGGTGGATGCCCTAGATGTATTTGATCCTGGATATGATTATTCATCAGTTAGATGAATAATGAGCCAAAGTTGCCAGCCACTGGAAGCTACTTTTGTGTTCTGCAGCAAATTCCAATATCCTACACAAATGTGGCTCTTGGGACTTCTACTATGTTAAGTGAAACAAAAGTTTTTAGGCCTTTCAGTTGGATTTCTTCCTGATTGTTTTGATCAAGATATCGCTATGAGTTATTAATAGAAGTCAGAAGTAGGCAGTGGGGCTTCATTAGAAACAGTGAGCATTCAGATGACAGGCTTGAATTGTTCCATTATTTTTCCACTCATGGGGAAATAACAAATTTTTTGTGAGATTGAGTTAAATTACCCAGTTATCACCCCATTATGTTATATGGCTTTGTGTTTGCTGAATAATTTCTGATAATTTTTATTAGTCTCTCTTTGTAACCAATTAAGGGACTGTTTGGACAATTGAGAGAGCCATTTTAGGAAATAGAAATTGAGTCTTAAAGACGTCAAATGATTAACTCAAAACTGACAAAAAAATTTAAAAAATGAAGAAAAATCAGAGTTCACACTTGAGGTTCTAATTACTATTTCATAGGTTTGTAGAAGCCCACACAATCACATTTCTTTTTATTTATGTCATTAGAAATCCTTTGCATTTCAACACTTAGATTTCCTCCTGCACCTGATTCTCAAGGTCTTGGAAGTTAACTTGAGCTCAACGTTTTGGCTACCTAAGAGAGAAAAAATAGCACTTGCCCTGATTCTTCTTTGTTAAGGCCAGCTTAAAATAGGGCAAAATAAGTAAGTTTTTACAGAGAGACAATGCTGGATTGAGTTCCACTTCCTATCAGTAAATTCATGACTGCCAATTTGTCTTAAGGGCGGTGTTTTCAGCAGCAGGGAATTCTGGCTGGCTGGAGGCAAGAGAATGAAAAGGAGGAGGGAGGAGAAGAGAGAAACTTGTAGGCACACACAAAATTGTGCTGTTTTCATCCACTTTCTCCTTCCTCATTTGAGTCAGTTCTATCTTACTCCACCCACCCCTGGTTCCCCACCCCCTTTCTCCCTCTCTCTCCCTCTCTCTCTCTCTCTCTCTCTCTCTCTCTCTCTCTCTCTCTCTCTCTCTCTCCCTCTCTTTCGTGGTCTCAGGTTTTGAGTTGACTGAGTGCTCAGCAGTAGGCCGCAACTCTTCTTCAGATGAAAGAACAAGTCAGAAGGTACCTATTACAAGTCTGTGAGCAGAGAAACAAAGGCCTGGCTGCTGACACCCTCCCACTAACTTGGGTTTTAATGGTAGGTTTAATTTCCTCACGCTAGCTGAAAGAAAGGGAAAAAACTAAACGGAAAGAGCCAGGGTGTGGGTGGGTAGTGGTGGTGGTGGGGAAACGACAGCTGTTGTATTCATGGTTAATCAGGTGTGTCTGTCTTTGTATCGCATCTGTCTGCTACTGTTGCCAGGCCACATGTGAAAGGGAATGGAGGGGAAGGGGCCATTCATGTTCAAAGCCAGCAGCACTGACCTCTGCTTCGTTCTCCTCAGGGTAGGAGAGCTTGTCTATTTAACTTTCCCCATTATAGGAAGCTGTAATTCTACTCTATTAGCCCACCCTAACCATTTTGGCCTGACAGACTCAAGCTGCATCCAGAATGCCATACATTGGTCTGGGGAAAGAGGCCTCTTCCCTCCTCCCATGCTTTCCTTTTGGATTCTGTCTGATTTGTCAAACAAGGGAAAACTAGACAGAGAGTGAAAAATGAGAACTAGGGGCATCTTGGTTCATCTTCCATCTTAAACTGACCTAGATATTGAATGTACATTTTTTCCTAATGAGCTTTGGGGGCTGTGTGGCCTCCCTATGCCATCACTAGGATACCCGTTTGCCTCCAGCCCTGTTTGTCTCATGAGTCCCCCACACACATGATATTTGCATCAGGCCTTAGTCATCTCCCTGGCACCAAATCTGCCTGCTGCTTCCCTCCATTCCATGCCTCCTTCTACAACCATGTGCAGAGGGACAACAGCAGAGCATGGGAGAGGCTTCCTCCTCCTCTTGGAGTGCTTTAGATGTTGCCAGCCCAGCCCTGTCAGAAAGGACTCTTCTCTGGACAATGTAGAAATAGTTGAGCCCTGGCTGGTGTGGCTCAGTGGATTGAGCACTGGTCTGTGAACCAAAGGGTTGCCCGTTTGATTCCCAGTCGGGGCACATGCCTGGGTTGCCAGCCAGGTCTCCAGTAGGGGATGCGTGAGAGACAACCACACATTGATGTTTCTCTCCCTCTCTTTTCTCCCTCCCTTCCCCTCTCTCTAAAATAAATAAATAAAATCTTTAAAAAAAGAAATAGCTGAAATGGAAACAACCCCACTCCCCACATTCCAGTGCATTAGATCAGATTAAGGCTTAGTGCCTAAGAATTCAAAGGTGTTCTCCAGCTGGAGGTTCAAACTGACCCCTTCCTATCTGGTTTCATGGGATCCACCTAACCTTTTCAGGATATTTTGTTTCCAGACCTTCTGCTTTGGGGCTAGCCCTATGTTTCTTGTAGTAAATGGTAGTTATCAGCATTTTGAAGACCAAGGATCTCTGGCTCAAACTTTGACTTTTCTTGATAATCAGCTATCATAGATTCATCACAGGGTTCAACAGAGCTCACCACTTGCAAATCTATTTTGGTTTAAGCCACTTCTCAATATAGGCACCAACTTTTACCCCATCATGTTAATCCCTCTCATGGGGAATCAATAGTCAAGCCCTACTAACATTGTGGTTTTGGTGTATGTGTATATGTGCTTGTGTGTGTTACTTTCCCAGGGTGTGGGTTGTCCTCAGCAGAGCTGAGTTTTCTCTGTGAGCCTGTGCTGACTGCTATGGTTGTATTATTGACCTTCATCTTTGGGGTCAGGAAGTTTTTGTTTCCCTTCACTGAAGGACTTTGGAAAACTATCCCACTGCCATGTGCACTGTCCTGATATCCCCGGATCTCCAACTTTCAATGACATCAATAGGCAAATGTGAAGCTTTTAACAGAAGCCCAGCAGTCTACTAGTCTCTGTGAGGCCCCGGGAACTCATTGCCTTGTGAGACCAAGGATTGTATGAGTAAAGCAAGGGATAACAAAGTAGGGTTAAAATTTTTTTAATAACTTTAAAATATAAAGGTCTACCTTACAGAAAAGTATAAATCCTAAGTATACATCTAGATGAATGATCACAAAGTGGCCACATTCATGTAATCACCACCCAGATCAAGAAACAGAATGTTATAGCTGAAAGAAACCTTCTTAAAGTTCTACTCAGGTGGGGTGGATGTGTGGAGATTTTGGATCCAACAGGGAACACAGAAGTTTAAAAAAAATTGTGGTAAAATGTACATAATATAAAATTTACCATCTTAACCATATTTTAAGTATACAGCTTAAGAGTGTTAAGTACATTCAGATTTGCAACTAATTTCTAGGACTCCTTATATCTTGCTAATTCTATACCCACTAAACAATAACACCCCACCTTCTCCCATCCAGCCCCTGGAAAGCACCAGTTTACTTTCTGTCTCCTTAAACTTGACTGTTCTAAGTGTCTCATACAAATGAAATCATACAGTATTTGTCCTGTTGTGGCTGGTTGATTTCACTGAGCATGATGTCCACAGGGTTCATTCTCAAGGCTGTAGCATGTGTCAGAATTTCCTTCCTTTTTCAGGTTGAATAACGTTCCATTATATGGATAGACCACATTTTGTTTATCCATTTATCCGTCTATCAATGGACACCTGAGTTTGTTTTACCTCTTGTCTATTGTATATAATGCTGTTATGAATATGGGTATTGAAATACCTTTGTGAGACCTTGCTTTCAGTTCTTTGGGTATATGCAGAATTAGAATTGCTAGATCATATGTTAGTTCCATTTTTAATTTGTTAAAAATATTTTATTTATTTATTTTAAGAGAGGAAGGGAAGGAGAAAAAAATCAGTGTGTGGTTGCCTCTCATGCACCCCCTACTAGAGACCTGGCCTGTACTCCAGGCATGTGCCCTGACTGGGAATTGAACCAGTGACCCTTCGATTTTCAGGCTGGCATGCAATCCACTGAGCTACACCAGCCAGGGCCCATTTTTAATCTTTTTAGCAATTGCCATGTTGTTTTTCATAGCACCTACACCATTCTGGCATTCTTTTCACCTGGGCTGTTTCTTCTTGCTCAGCCTCCTGGATGGCATTAGGGAAATGTGGTGTATAGCTAAGGGTTGTGGTCACTGTTAAGATGGTGGTCTGGACTCTTTAGGTGCCTGTCTTAGGGAATTTAGAGCAAATGAGACAGGAGGGGCTGGAGATAAAGCAATCCGTGGTGGATACTTGAAGACTCCAGTAAACAGAGTGGTAGTAACTTATCTTGCACAAAGATAAATAATTTTGACTCAGTTTGTGGGAGAATGGAAGGGGAGGGGGTTATTGATTACTCGGTATTTAGAAGCCTAACTAACACCTGTTCAGTGTATCACCTCCAAATTTGGGGGTGGACGTTAGGTATAGGTGTTGAAATATTTGTAGAACAGACAATAAAAAAGAAAGAAGAAAATAGCAGCCAATAAAACAATTGTGGAAGCCACATATTTTTTTTCTCAATAGAGATTTGAAGGATGGGGTGCTACGTGAATAAAAAGGTGGTTCTTGGAAATATGGTGATGTGGTGTGGGTTTAGTGCAGCCCCTAGTGCCAGCGCACCCTTGTATTGGGTACTCTGGGGCTTCCTCAAGCAATTTTAACTATTTGTTTTCTAAATCCTGATGCTTTATTGAGAGGCACATCTGGCATTAACACTTATTTGAAGTGTCATTATGTGGGTCACTAGGGTATGGACCTTCAGGACTGTAAATTTGGGGGACTTGTTATTATTGCTAAAAGAATATCTTAATTCTTCTAAATCTCTTGGCTTTGGCCTTTTCCCATTAAATCATGGGGGGGGGGGAACCCTCAGTTACAGTACGTGTTTTTTCTTGACTTCAAAAGTGATATATGGCTACCACCTAAAATGCTTAAAGAAAACAAAGCCCTGCCCCAAAGGTTAACCATTATTTGACAGTTTGGTTTTGTTCTTGCAGAAGATCTGTATACATTACATGCACGCAAAATGCACATGTGCACACACACACACATACACACACCAATGCTTGAGGTAGCACAGTTTAGTTTCTGCTACTTAGAACAAAAACTATTAATTAATACAAACACACAGATAATGCATTTGTGCAACTTTTTACCATTATAAACTGCTTTCATGTATTGTTGAACCTCATCAAATTTATTTAAAGTGGGTATTATTTTCGTTTAACAGAAAAGAGGCTGAAGAGATAAGGACACTTGTTCAAATTCACACTGCATGTTGGAAATGGATTTGGGAGAAGAATCTAGGTCTTTGAAGTAAACTGTGTGTTTGCCAGAGGAGAAGTGAACTCTCCTCAACCGTATGACCTGTAGTGACGTTCAAAGGCCAGACATCACCTTGCAGAGAGATTCAAAGAAGCTACCAATTCACTGCCTTCCTAAAACTTACTCATCTTGATCTCTCCATGGTAACTCAACTTATAAACCTCTTTATTTTAGACTTGTGGGTACACTTTTATTTACAATATCTATATCTACATCTCTCTCTCTCTCTATATATATATATATCACAAAAATAAGAATTAAGGTTATTGGATTAGGCATATCTACAATAGAATGTTAGAGAAGACAACGGTTATCCTGGAAAATACGTTTAGTATTCATGGGAGTGTTGGCATTAGCCTATTTAGAAAGTTGTTTTGATAATGTATGTGCCTTGAACTTCTATTAGAAGGATTTATAAAAAGTAAAATAAGTAGCCTTCTTGTCAAACTGAATTTTAGGGCAGAGTTCTTCACCTGCTTCTTTGATATAGAATAACAATAATTTTTTTCCTGCTGAGTTTATTTTTTAAGTACATTAGCTAATTAAGATCCATTTACCTAGAGATATGTTCTTTTCCTTATCAAGTACACACTGAGAACATGGCCATAGATGTTAAATGGCAACAGAAGTGCTTTATGTGATTTTGAAGGTGATTTCTTTTAATTTTTTCATCCCACAATAGCTGGATAGAGAACTGTTGATGGTTCCTGTTTTATTTCCTTTTGTTATAAAACGTTCATAGTTTATAAAAATACAACTTATGTGCCATGTGTCCTTTATTTGTTACCCCCCATGAGGAAGGTTAAGATAGAGACTAAAGACTCAGTGCTGGTCACTGTTGATGGACGACAATGCTGCCAGTACCTGGTAGATAGGAAGGTGGAGGAGAAATTACTTCAGCACTACGTTAACTAGGACTAGATTTGGCTTTATATGAAAACAGACATATAATAGTGGCATAGAGAAGAGAAAAGTTAATTTCCTCTCACATAAAATATGTTCAGAGTTGGCAATACAGAGCTAGTGTGATTCCTCCTAGAGGTTTTCGTATGCTCAGATTCTTTCTAGTTTATTAGTTTGTCATTCTTAGGATGAAGCTCTGGTCTTTATGGTCCAAGATAGCTGCTAGAGCTCCAGCCTGATGTTCCTTTTAATGAGGAGTAACTTCCCCAAAATTTCATACAATGCTTTTGCTTATATCTCATTGTCCAAAACCTAGTCATGTGGTCATGCTTAGCTGTAAGGTAGGTTAGGGAATTTAGTATTTATTATGGATGGCAATAAACTGGAATAAAATTGTGGTTCTGTACTGAAAAGGGAGAAATGGATATTGAAAGGAAAATTGCATTTTTTTGGACACAGTTCACCATTTTGCTCCCTAAATGCCCATGCTACCTTCTTTTCCTGGATTATAGTGAGAAAGCCTGGAGCTTCAGAGTCACTTTGGGCCAAAATGTAAACTTTGGAATGAAAGCCACGCACATTAGAGCAATGGGTCCCTGGCACTGTGGAGCTGTAGACAAATACCTCACATAGACCTCTATGTGAGAGAAATACACATCTGTTTTGATTAAGCCATTTTTGTTAGGGTTTTGATGTTGTTGTTGAGCTTAATCTTAACTGATAGAAATGTAATGTAAACTTAACTGATAGAAATGTAATATAAACTTATAAAATAACTTTCTTTTTAAGATTGTATATTACTTTAACTGCCACTGCAGGTGGGCTGACCATCCATCCACCCATCCTGGCCTACTATGTGCCAGACATTATGTATACCAAATTGATTAGGATGTAGATCTTACCCATAGGAGCTGACCCCAGTGAGGGACCAATAAACCAATGCAGTAAAGTGACTGTAGTTCCTTTAGCAGAAATCTACATAAAGTACAGTGGAGCCCAGAAATATTTGCAATATTCTCTGCTGCCATCTTTAGACTGCAAAAAAATCCTTATAAGTAAATTTAGGGTGTTGACTGTAGCATATTTTTTATTATTAACATTATATCATCATGTTAATCATCTATAATTATTTCTTATATGCAAAATTGGGTACTTCTTATAGTGAGAGAATGATGTTATCAGATTAAACACCAATTTTCCCTTGAGAAAGCTCAATATAATTAGAGCAGAATATTTTTACTTAAAATTAAAGAAGCATTGGCTACTTATAGCTTGCTCAAAAGGTAGTGAACATTTAGGTGAGAAGAAATGTTTTTTTCATGCAGGGATTTGGAGTAAGCTGAATCCTTATAAACTTACTATTATTGGTATTACAATGAGTCATCATAGTACCTGTGTGTTCCAAATAGTTTGATTTGAGTTTTTTAAAATTTTTATTTATTTACTTTTTTAGAGAGAAGAGAAGGGAGGGAGAAAAGGAGAGAGAAACACCAATGTCCCAGAAATACACTGATTGGTTGCCTCTCACACACCCCCATCTGGGGACCTGGCCTGCAACCCAAGCATGTGCTCTGACTGGGAATCGAACTGATGACCCTTCAGTTCACAGGCTGGTACTTAATCCACTGACCAAAACCAGCTGGAGCTGCATTTGATTTTTCAATTTTATAGAGGGAAAAATTCTCAATTTTTCTATTTTATAGAAGGAAGTTCATCAGCATCTATTCAACTTGCCCAAGGTCATGCCTCTGGTAAACAGTGGCATCAGGATTTGAATTCAGGTCTGAGACTAAATGTTGTCAGTTACAACCTTACCATAGAGATTTAGACATGACAGCAGAAAGAGGTGGGAGGTTAGCAAAAGCTCAAGAATAAAAGGTTAAGCTCTTTTGAAGTTTTCCTGCTCAGCTAGGAAGACATTTATGCAGTTATCAGGTGGTTGAAGTGTCAACGTGCTGCTCTCAGGAGGGCTGGACGAATTTGTTCCTGTTGGCCTATATGTGGCTGCTGGGTGAGCAAGAGGCACAGTCAGTTCTCGGGCGAAGAAACTCTGGCAGTCATGAAGTTCCTCTTTAGAAGCAACTCTACTAACATGCAAAATCAATGTCACTGAAGTTTTTGCTTATGTTACTGCTTCCAACAGTGTTTGATCTTTACATAAAAGAGACACTTGTCATTTGACAGGACTAATACCAGGAAAGATTGCAGAGGCTTCCTCCAGCTTTGTTGCACAAATATCCGCTTGCCTGGTGTGTTTTTGTTGCCAAGTCTAGGTCACCCAGGGGGCCTCCCCTAATTCTTTGACTTTGGTGAGTTCTTGCTCCCACTCCCGAGGACTTTGAAGAACAGACCTAGATCATCTTCCCAATTTTGGTAATGAAGAATGCTGGACTTCTTTGGCTTCATTTTTATCTCCATCCTCTACTTTTTTTCTTTTTCTTTCTCTTGATAGTTGTTCTCCTTCCTGCTGTGACTACCCACCCCATATAACTGTCCTAGCCCCCCTGTTTCCTAATGCCACTCCATCTATCCTGGCTACCACCCAGCCTCAAAGCTCATACCTTTGAGCACTAGATGGTATGTTAAATGGAAAGACTTCCATTGGTGCCCTAGATTTTCAGCATCTTAACTCCCTGATTTTGATTCAGCTACTGCCAAGACACTTAGAAAGAAATAGCCCAAGCCCTTGTTGCTCAGTGACCAAATAGCCTTTGGTGTTGGTTGATGGCATTGGAAATGAAAACCTTTGATCAGTTTTCATTTCCAATCCTGGGACATTCTGTTTCTAAAGGCCAGTGTTTTTTACTCATACAAGTGTAGTCGATGGATGACTTGTAAAACATGTATCTGAAATAGCAGCTCCTAGAGGTTGTCTCATATTATAGGCACTTAGAAAGGGATCTTTTAATTGCTTGTTGAAACGTTAGGAATGCTGTTATAATATCTATGACAATGGGAGGCATTTAAGAAATCTTCTATTAAAAAGTAATAGCTATTGATCCGCTCCCCCTAAAAAAAAAAAAACCTTGGTGGTGTTTTTTAAATGCCCCTTTTCTCCTGAGGCTTGGTATGTTTTTTAAAAAAATATAGGGATAAACCAGTGCCCTATAGAATCTTTTTAAATCACATGGCTTTCCACTCTTAGTGTTGAAAATATTTCATTTGTTTACATCAATTTTAAACAATATCCCATTTAAAAATGATGGATTAGAAAGCATATAACACTGTAAAAAATAAAAAATGTTCATAATGATAATTCAGTTGTCATGAATTATTTTATTTTCTTTGGGGTTAATAGAACCTATATTGGGTAATCATACACTTGGTATTATCACTGCAGCTTATGGAATTTCTCTGAATGTGTTTTGGAAAACAGGTGTCTTGATTCCTTCTGTAGTGTTAGAATCTTCTAGGAGTCAGTTAACAGTGACATTTATTCTGTTTGCTCACTTGTCAGACACCAATATTTCTAGTGGTAGGCATCTTACGGTGTCTGAGAAGTCAGTGTTCTCAACCATGGTGTGCCATTGGATGTGGGGAAGAATTTCTTAAATAATAATAGTTGAAATATCAAGGTTTTAAATAATTTACTGTGTTGATAAATTTCAGTGCATTCCAGAATGAGCCCTTCTAATAATGCTGTTAAATTCTTGCATTTTAATGTACTTTCTTGAATGGGACAGGGAGGGCGGGGTATACATCCAGTCCACAGACACGCCTACGGGGCCATATTGGTGTGAACATCATCTGGGTTGCACACTGGGTTGGAAATGACTGCAGAGGTCTGCTGCGAGAGGCCATGCCTCTGTTTCTCATGCCTTTAGATGATATGGTTGGTTTCCATTGGAAAGTTATCTACTGGACCACTGTAGTTAATGGTGAGTAGGGAAAGACAGTGGCAGTGAAGTGTGGGCTATGTACTTTAATGTTACCATAATAATCTTAGATTCTGAAGTTGAGACTCAGTTGAGATTATTATAATGTATACAAATTCCATGTGAAGTAAACCTACATATGCTATATTCAGACATTGGTAATCAATTAAGTCAGGTCATTTTATGAAAAAAACTGAGAAGAAAGGCTTCTTTAAGAGGAAATAGCTGGAAACTATCCTTTTGATCCATGTGGCCATTTCTGGCAGAAAACAAAGGCTGGAGTTTATTTTTTGCCATCAGCCACGTTCAGTGGAAAGGATCATCCTTGCAGGTTGCTGAGTTTTACAGAATCAACTCCTTTGTAGTTGTGTGTGTGTGTGTGTGTGTGTGTGTGTGTAGAATGATTATGGTAGAACTAAAAAATTTTTCCCCAAACTGGGCAATTTATACTTAACTTGAGTATTTTAAGCTTGACCATTCCATTATTTATCTGAATATAGGAGAACACAATAGTCACCTAACTTTGCTGATGCAAAGATGGGATAGAACCCTTGATGTGTGTGTGTTGTGGGGGGAAGGAATCACAGCTTTGATTTTTTACCACACAGTCTTTTCCAGTTTTCTTTGTGTGGGCTCAGGCAGTTGTAATTCTAGTTTAAACTGTCCCTTACAAATTTGTCAGCATGTAGAAAGAAAGTCAAAGTTTTTGTATCTGGACATTTCCTACACAGTGTTTATTTTTGCCTAATGACATATGAGGAAATATGAAGGAAATTAGGCTAATGTCATGGGCATAATGTCGAGGGTTGGGCTAGAAGGAAGCCAAATTCTGAATGCTGGCTTTGTGCTAGAGGCTGTGAAGACAAGATTATGCTGAGTAGGACAGATCCCTGCCCCAAAGGGCTGGGGATGGGGTAGATGGTGAATGTTCTGGTATAGGCAAGCAGGGTTTACTCAGAGCAGGAGTCCAAACCCACTGTTTGAGGCTGTTAGGAGAAGAGAAGTCCCTGGTGCTCCAGAGGCAATGGGGATTTATCATATGCATACACATGGAAGTCAGCAAGCACATAACACTAAGTTTGTAGCTGGATAACTGAGGTCATACTGAGAAAATGGTGCTTCTTTTCATTCCAAAGTGCCTTGACTGGTCTTGTGGAGCTGTCACTCTCCTTCTCTGCTTTACCTGCTAACAACTACTATAAACTTTCCTGTCTCTTCCACACCTCACTATTTTGCTTCCTTGTGCCATCTAGGCTTCCTGGCTCCTGCTCACTGTCTTATTGTGGTGGCCCCTAGCTTGCTTGCTGGGACACCAGCTGCTTCAACTGCTGTCACTGGCTGTGACTGAGCCTGGAAAACCAGCATCTGGAGAGAAGGTCTGATGGCACCTGATTGGTTACTGCACAGTATAAAGGCTCTCCCTTGGCAGTTTTCCTGCCCCATGGCCCATTTTGTCTTAGGCCACTAGCCAGCTCTTATGAGACTCAGGTGCTACACTTCACATTAGATGAGGAGATGGAGGCAGAACCCTGTTAGATAATGCCTTTCAATAAGAAATTGCCTGAGGTGAGCCCATTCCTCAGAGAAAGCCTATGGAACAGCATAAAGGGAGACTTTTGTGCTCAGCACTTGTGTCTACAAATTTTTGCTGAATGACTCCACATAATAGAGGGAAGAAGTTTCAACTTTCTGGGTGGGATCCTGGAGAGGCAAAGAGCCTGGGTGCTGGGTTGGAAGAGGGCAGAGAAAGAGGATCCCTCTTACCCCTACATGTGGGCCTGACAGGAGGAACTTCAGAATTAAAATCGTAAATTCTGGGCTTTTGGTCAAGATGGAGGTGTAGGTAGACATACTTCATCTCCTTGTGCAACCACAAGAATTACACATAAACCTCAAAACAAATAATGCCTAGAACTGTCATAAAATCTAACTGTATGGAAGTCTGACAACCAAGAATTTAAAGAAGCCACATTTATCCAGAGGGGTACGAGGAGCAGAGATGTGGAGTCAGGGTGGAGAGTCAAGGAGACGCAGTGTGGCATGGAGAGGCTGTGGCAGTGATAGAATGGGCACTCCCATATTCACATGTGGTGGATAAAAACCAGGAGGGATACCTTGGGAGCAAGCCATCCCAGCCCCAGGCCAGACAACACAGCCCAGGGTTGCAACACTGGGAATATAAAGACTCATAACTTCTGGTTGTAAAAACCAATTGGGGGTTGGGGTGGCTGAAGAAACTGCTGGTTTTTCAAGAGAGTTTGTTTAAAGGGCTTGCATGGACTTAGAATGTACATAAACCCACCCATGCTGGGATTCACCACCAGGGCAAAACCTGGAAGGGCACTAGTCACAAATGGGAAGGGAATTAAATGACTAGAAACAGGGCAGTGCCCAACAAACATCCAGAAGCCAGGCAGTGGCATTGTCCATTCTGTGAGCTCTCTCCCCACACAGAGCAACAAAGCTGTGAGGCAGGTTGCCCCACCCTGGCATTACCTAAGGCTCTGCCCCAAACAACTTAACAGTACACTAAGACAGGGAGTCAAAATAGTTCAACCTAACACACAAAAACAAACACAGGGAGGCTGCCAAATTGAGGAGACAAAGAAATATTGCCCAAATGAAAGAACAGAACAAAACCCCAGAGAAGGAACTAAGCAAAATGGACATAGCCAACTTATCAGATGCAGAGTTCAAAACACTGGTGATCAGGATGCTCAGAGAACTCATAGAGGATGACAACAACATAAAGGAAGAAACGGAGGTTATACCAAGTGAAATAAAGAAAAACCCACAGAGAAAACCTGTGAAAGGAAGGAAGCTGGCATTCAAATCAATGATTTGGAACACAAAGAAGAAATAAGCATTCAACCAGAACAGAAAGAAGAAACAAGAATTCAAAATATTAAGATGCTGTAAGAAGCCTCTGGGACATCTCCAAATATTCCAATATCCGAATCATAGTGCTGCCAGAAGGAGAAGAAGAAGAGCAAGAAATTGAAAACTTACTTGAAAAAATAATGAAAGAAAACTTCCCTAATTTGGTGAAGGAAGTAGGCATATAAGACCAGCAAGCACAGAGTGTCCCAAACAATTTGGACTGAAAGAGGAACATGCCAAGGCACATTATAATTAAAATGCCAAAGGTTAAAGATAAATAGAGAACTTTAAATAAAGCAAGAGAAAAGCTGAGAGTTACCTACAAAGGAGTTCCCATAAGACTATCAGCTGACTTCTCAAAAGAAATTTTGCAGCAAGAAGGGACTCGAAAAAAGTATTCAAAGTGATAAAAAGGAAGGACCTATAATCTAGATTACTCTACCCAGCAAAACTCTCATTTAGAATGGAGGGGTAGATAAAGTGCTTCCCAGACAAGGTAATGCTAAAGGAGTTTATCATCATCAAGCCATTATTACATGAAATGTTAAAGAGACTGATTTGAGAAAAATAAGATCAAAACCATAAACATTAAAATGACAACAAACTCAAAACTATTAACAACTGAATATTAAAAATAAAAACCAAAAACAGTAAGCAAACAACCAGAATAGGAACAAAATCTCAGATATGGAGATGACTTGGAAGGTTATCAGCTGGGAGGGAGAAGGGGGAGAATAGGGAGAAAGGGGAGAAATTAAGAAGCAAGATTGGTAGGTACAAAATTGGCAGGGGGATGTTAAGAACAGTACAGGAAATGGAGAAGCCAAAGAGCTTATATGCATGTCCCATGGACATGAGCTAAAATGGAGGGGGGATTGCTGGAGGGAAGGGGTACCAGGCAGAAGGAAGCAAAAGAGGAAAAATTGGGACAACTGTAATAGCATAATCAATAAAATATACTTAAAAAAAGAAATTGGTTTTGGTACACTATTAAAAATATCACAAATTCTTAATTACCTTTATGTAAATCTTTCTTCTTGCTCCCATCTACATAGTACTTTTAATTATTTTTCAGGACTGATTGAATACAGAGGTTGGGGGTCAATATGATAGGGACCAGAAACAGTATGTGAAGATGAGGGAATAAGCAGCAGAGAGGATTGTCTCCTAAATTGGCTGAAATTGCAGGGAAGACTTTAGACATTTAGTGGCCTAGAACTGGGTAGTATACAGGTTACTAAATCTCCAAGGGACAGGGAGGTCTTACTTAACCTATAGATATCATGTGAAGGACAATGCATGGATGTAAGCATGGGCCAGATACCAAAGGTGAAGTACTAAAGAATGTTTGGTCCAAATTGGAGGAAAAACCAGATACCAGAGAGGAGTGGGCCAAGATGGAGCCTCCACAGTGAACACACAGGCAGAGCCAAGAGGGCTCCAGAGCTGCTGGAATGTGGGTCAGAACTTCCTGTGTAGGAATGTCTTCATCAGTGGGTAAAAAGCATTCTTTAGGACCACTTTGATGATTGAAAAAAGGGAACATAGAATGATGGAGGGAGAAGCAGGGACCCAATCTCATCACAAGTTCCTTCCTAGCAGAACTGGCTCTGGTAGATGTGTTAAAATGCCTAAGAAAAATGCTCTGCAAACCCACTCTCCTAATGATCTCTTTTGGTTCAGTATCTTCACTTCCCTCTTCCCCTAGGCCCTCTCTGAAAAACAGAGCCATTCTAAGAGAAGGCTTTGTTGAAACCCAACCTTGGAAGAAAGAAGATGGTGGCCAAGTAGGTGGAAGCTGAATCCACTTGCTCTTGCCCCTGACTTGGATACTTGGCTGATCTTCTGAAAAATAAACTGATCATTCAATGGAGTCTTACCTGATATAAAGTTTGGAAGCCAAGAAGTACAGAAAGACACTTCACAATGGGAGTATACAACACATACTCCCCCAGTCAGCCATCCAGAGGGGAGAACCCACCAATTAATGAGCCATCAACAATTAAAGCCCAAGTACAACAAGAAAGCCCACATAAACTGAATAAAGGGCATCTCTAGAGCATCCAGATCAGGAGGTCAAAGAGACTGAACCACCGAGTCTCACAGAACTCCTACCACAGTAGGCCACCCAGTGAAGACAGGCAGACAAAACAGAACAATCTGAGATGCAGAAACAAACAAAATAAATCACCTAAAATGAAGAGACAATGAAATAACCCCCAATTGAAAGGTAAGGAGTAATCCTCAGAAAAAGAGCTAAAGGAGATTGAGGCAAACAATCTATCAGACATAGAATTCAAAATAATTGTTATAAGGATGCTCAAGGAACTTGGTGAAAACTATAAGGAAAATTTATGGGAACTACAAGGAACTTAGTGGAAACTAAAGCAGCATGCAGAAGGACATAGAAACTATGCACAAGAACCAGGAAGAAATGAAGAATACAATATCTGAAATGAAGAATATATTAGAAGGAATTAAAAGCAAGCTAGATGAAGCAGAGGGTTGAATCAGCAAACTGGAAGACAAGATAGAAAGAAATACCCAGTCAGGGCAAAAAACAAAAAAACACTAAAAAAAAATTGAATATAGTTTAAGGGAATTTCAGGGCAGCATGGAACATAACAACATTCACATCATAGGAATACCAGAAGAAGAAGAAAAGGAACAAGGGATAGAAAACCTGTTTGAAAAAATAATGGCAGAAAACCTCACTCTCTTGGTGAGGGGAAAAGTCATGTACGTTCAGCAAGCACAGAGGGTCCCCATCAAGATGAACCCAAAGAGGCCTACTCCAAGACACAGCATAATTAAAATGGAAAATTTTAAAGACAAAGAGAAAATCATAAAGGCAGCAAGGGAGAAACAGCTAGTAACATACAAGGAAGCTCCAATAAGGCTATCAGCTGATTTCTCAACAGAAACACTACAAGCCAGAAGGGACTGGCACAAAATATTGCAAGTAATGAAAAGCAAAGACCTACAGCCAAGACTACTCTGCCCAGCAACACTCTCATTTAAAATGGAAGGCAAAATAAAGAGTTTTGTAGACAAAAGAAGGCTGAAGGAGTACATCTCCACCAAGCCAGCACTGCAAGAGATGCTGAAGGGACTGCTATAAAAAAAGAAAAGAGAGAGAGACAGACAGAAAGGGAGAGAGAAACACAGGTATGGTAAAAATGGCAATGAATGACTACCTATCAATAACAACCTTAAACATAAATGGATTAAATGCTCCAATCAAAACACATAGCATAGCTAAATGGATAAGAGAATGTGACCTGCACATATACTGTCTACAAGAGACTCACCTCAGAACAAAAGATCTCCACAGGTTGACGGTAAAGGCATGGAAAAAAATTCCAAGCAAATGGACACAAAAGGAAAGCTGGGGTAGCAATACTTATATCAGAGAAAATAGACTTCAAAACAAAATCCATAAAAAGTGACAAATTAGGTCACTACAAAATACTTAAGGGAGTAGCCCAACCAGATAACATAACCCTTATAAACATATGCACCAAAAATATTAAAGAATGTCTTGGAAGTCTTCAAGAAAGATATTGACAACAACATAGTCATCTTATGGGATTTTAATAACCCACTGTTGACAATGGATAGATCTTCCAAACAAAGAATCAACAAGGATATTGTGGCACCAAATGACACTCTAAACCAAATGGATATACATATTGACAGGGCTACCTAAAGAAGATAGAAAAATCTCAAATAAACAATTAATGTATATTAGCATATATATGGAAACTTTCACCCCAAAGAAGCAAAATATAGTCTTTTCAAATGTACATAGAACAATTTTTTGCCTTTTATTTACACTTCATTTTTTAAAATATATTTTATTGATTATGCTATTACAGTTGTCCCATTTCTACCCCATCATTCCCCTCCACACTGCACAACCCCTCCCACCCACATCCCCCCTTTAGTTCATGTCCATGTGTCATAAGTTCTTTAGCTTCTACATTTCCCACGCTATTCTTGCCCTCCCCCTGTCTATTTTCTACCCACCATCTATGCTACTTGTTCTCTGTACCTTTCCCCCCTCTCTCCTCATCCCACTCCCCTGTTGCTAACCCTCCATGTGATCTCCATTTCTATGTTTCTGCTCCTGTTCTGGCTGTTTGCTTAGTTTGCTTTTGTTTTAGGTGTGGTTGTTAATATCTGTGAGTTTGCTGTCTTTTTACTGTTCATATTTTTTATCTTCTTTTTCTTAGATAAGTCCCTTTAACATTTCATATAATAAGGGCTTGGTGATGATGAACTCCTTTAACTTGACCTTATCTGAGAGTGCTTTATCTTCCCTTCCATTCTAAATGAAAGCTTTGCTGGATAGAGCAATCTTGGATGCAGGTCCTTGCTTTTCATGACTTAGAATACCTCTTTCCAGCCCCCTTTTGCCTGTAAGTTCTCTTTTGAGAAATCAGCTGACAGTCTGATGGGAACTCCTTTGTAGGTGACTGTGCCCTTATCTCTTGCTGCTTCTAGAATTCTTGCCTTCATTTTAATCTTGGCTAATGTAATTCTGATGTGCCTTGGTGTGCTCCTCCTTGGGTCCAAGTTCTTTGGGACTCTCTGAGCTTCCTGGACTTCCTGGAAGTCTATTTCCTTTGCCAGATTGGGGAAGTTCTTTATTATTTGTTCAAATAAGTTTTCCACTTGTTGCTCTTCCTCCCCCTCTTCTGGTACCCCTACAATTTGGATGTTGGGACATTTAAAGATATCCTGGAGGTTCCTAAGCCTCTCCTCATTTTTTTGAATCCTTGTTTCTTCCTTCTTTTCTGTTTGTTTGTTTCCTTCTTCCTTCTGGTCCACTCCATTGATTTGAGTCCCAGTTTTCTTCCCATCACTACTGGTTCCCTGTGCATTTTCCTTCATTTCACTTATTGTAGCCTTCATTTGTTCATCTAATTTGTGATCAAAAATCAACCAGTTCTGTGACCATCCTGATCACCAGGGCTTTGAAGTGTGCATCTGATAGGTTGGCTATCTCTTGGTTGCTTAGATGAATTGGTTCTGGGGCTTTGATCTGTTCCCCTATATGAGCCATTTTTTTTTTTGGTCTGGTCCTGGCTGTTATGTAGTGAGGGGTGGAGCCTTAGGTGTTCCTCAGGGTGGGGCAGCTCAGTCAGTGGGTTGTGATGCTATATGTGGGGGTGGGGTCTGAGTGGGAACAATGGCACTTGCTCAATGGCACTTGGATTCCAGTCCCTTCTGCCACTTTCCCCAAGCAAACTGGGCCCTTCTGGTGCTGATTTCCACGTGGGTAGCTTTGTGTACATCCCAGGACTGTGTGGGCTCCTCCAACAAACTTTCCTGTGAGGCTGGAGTCTCTCCCAGCACCTCAACCCCCACAAGTGTTTTCAATTGGTGCTTTTAGGCCTCACTTCTGGCGCTGGGGCCCTGGGTTGCGCAGTCTGTCTGGCTGCCCATTTTCACCTGGTTTATCTGCCCATAAATATATGACTGCGGTCAGCCGCCTTGTGCACCTCGCTGGGTCTGCTTGTTGCCTCCCTCATGCCTGGTAACTACCACCTGGGTGTCTGGGACCACTAGCCACTGCTTTTTCCTGCCGAGATCCCTCTCCACCAGCCACCGACTCTGTCCCTTTTACCGGTTTGGGTGAATGGTTGTCAGACTTCCGTACAATTTAATTTTCTATCTGTTGTGGGTTTTTTGGGGGTTCTAAATTTTTGTTGTCCTTAATTTTGGTTGTGAGAGGAGGCACAGTGTGTCCACTTATGACTCCATCTTGGCTGGAAGTCCTGATATCCACATGGAACATTTTCCAAGTTGGACCACATGGTAGAATACAAAACAAACATTGAAAAATTCAAGAAAATTGAAATCATATCAAGCATGTGCTCAGATTACAATGGATTGAAACTAGAAACCAATCTTAAGAAAAGAAGTCAAAAACATTCAAATACATGGAGACTGAATAATGTGTTTTTAAATAATGAATGAATCAACAATGAGATCAAAGAGGATATCAAAAAATATCTGGAGACAAATGAAAGTGAACACACAACAACCTAGAACCTATGGGACACAGTGAAGGTAGTACTGAGAGGGAAGTTCATAGCAATACAGGGCTACCTAAAGAAGATAGAAAAATCTCAAATAAACAAACTAACCCTATATATACAAGAACTTGAGGAACAACAACAAAGCCCACGGCAAGTAGAAGGAAGGAAATAATCAAGATCAGAGCAAAATTAAATGATGTAGAGACTAAAAGAACAATTCAAAGGATGAATAAAAACAGTAGCTGGCTCTTTCAAAAGATAAAAAAATAGCCAAATCCTAACCAAACCATCAACAGAAAAAGAGGTAGGACCCAAATAACTAAAATCAGAAATGAAAGAGAAGTTACAACCAATGCCATAGAAATACAGAAGATTGTAAGAAATTACTATGAAAAACTATATGACAAGAAATTGGACAACCTGGATGAAATGGAAAAATTTCTATAAACATACAGTCTTCCAAAACTGAATCAAGAAGAAGCAGAAAGCCTCAATAGACCAATAACAACTAGTGAAATTGAAGCAGTAATCAAAAAACTCCTGGCACACAAGAGCTCTGCACCAGATGGCTTCACAGGTGAATTTTACAAAATATTTAAGGAAGAACTAACTCCTATCTTTCTCAAGCTATTCCAAAAAATTCAAGAAGAAGGAAGACTCCAAAATTCTTTTTTTACAAGACCAGTATCATCCTAATTCCAAAACCAAGTAATGACACACAAAGAAAGAAAACTATAGGCCAATATCTCTGATGAACGTAGATGCTAAAATCTCAACAAAATATTAGCCATCCAGATTCAGCAATACATTAAAATGATTGTACACCATGATCAAATGAGATTCATCTCAGGGATGCAAGGAAGGTACAATAATATTTGCAAATCAATAAATGTAATACATTACATTAAAAATGAAAAACATAAACCACATGATCATATAAATAGATGCTCAAAAAGCATTTGATAAAATCAGGCACCAATTTATGATAACAAACACTCACAAAAGTGGGAATAGAAGGACCATACCTCAACACAATAAAGGTCACATACAAGAAACCTACAGCCAACATCATACTGAATGGGCAAAACTTAAAAGCTTTTCTTAGGACCAGGAACAAGACAAGGGTGTCCACTTGCACCACTCTTGTTCAACAGAGTACTGGAAGTTCTAGCCACAGTGACCAGACAAGAAATAAAAATAAAATTCACCCAAATGGGAAAGGAGGAAGTAAAACTGTCATTATTGCAAATGACATGATAGTGTACATAGAAAATCCTATAGACTCCACCAAAAAACTGCTAGATGTAATACATGAATTTGGCAAAATAGAGGGATATAAAGTCAATATCTAGAAATCAAAGGCATTTTTGTAGACCAACAATGAAATATCAGAAACAGAAATTGGGAAGAAAATCCCATTTACTGTAGCGATAAGAAAAATAAAGTACCTAGGAATGTATTTAACCAAGGAAATAAAAGACCTGTACTCAGAAAACTATAGAACACTGAAGAAAGAAATTAAGGAAGATACAAATAAATGGAAGCATATACTGTGTTCATAAATTGGAAGAATTAACATCATTAAAATGTCCATACTGCCCAAAGCAATCTATACATTCAATGCAATCCCTATTAAAATAGCAAAGGCATATGTCACAGATCTAGAGCAAATATTTAAAAAATTTATATGGAACAAAAAAATAATAAAACTCTCCTCAAATAGCCTCAGCAATCTTGAGAAAGAAGAACAATGTAGGAGGGATCACAATACTTGATATCAAAATATACTACAAGGCCACTGTAATCAAAACAGTCTGCTACTGGCATAAGAACAGACACATAGATCAGTAGAACAGAATGGAGAGTCCAGAAATAAACCCATGTCTTTATGGTCAATTAATATTTGACAAAGGGTGCAGGAGCATAAAATGGAGTAAAAATAGTCTCTTCAGTAAGTGGTTTTGGGAGAACTGGACAGGTACATGCAAAAAAAGAGAAACTAGACCACCAACTTACACCATATACCAGAAAAAAGATCAAAATATATAAAAGACTTAAATATAAGTCTCAACACCATAAAAGTCCTAGAGGAAAACATAGGTAGTAAAGTTTCAGATATCCCACATAGCAATATTTTTGCTAATATATTTCCTAGGGCAAGGGAAGTGAAGGAAAACATAAACAAATGGGACTATTTCAAACTAATAGCCTTCTGCATGGCTAAAGAAACTATCATCAAAATGAAAAGGGAACTGACCTATGGGAGAACATATTTGCCAATGATACCTTGGACAAGGGTTTGATCTCCAAAATACATAAAGAACTTATATGACTTAATACCAGGAAGACAAACAATCCAATTAAAAAATGGGCAAAGGACCTGAATAGACACTTCTCCAAGGAGGCCATACAGATGGCCCATAGACATATGAAAAAAATGGTCAACATCACTAGTCACCAGAGAGCTGCAAATCAAAAACCCAATGACATATTACCTCACACCTGTGAGAATGGCCATCATTAATAAATCAACAAAAAGTAAGTGCTGGTGAGGATGGGAAGAACAGGGAACCCTAGTGCTGTTGGTGGGAATGCAGACTGGTGCAGCCACTGTGGAAACATTATGGAACTTCCTCAAAAAACTAAAAATGGAAGTGCTTTTTGACACAGTGCTTCCACTGCTCGGAATATACCCTAAGAATCCCAAGTCACCAACTCAAAAGAACTTATGCATCCTTACGTTCATAACAGTGTTATATACAATAGCTAAGTGCTGGAAACAGCCTAAATGCTCCCCAGTAAATGGGTAGATCAAAAAATTATGTCCCTGGTTGGTATGGCTCAGTGGATTAAGTGCTGGCTGGCTAACCAAAGGGTCACCAGTTAGATTCCCAGTTGGGTCACATGCCTGGGTTGCAGGCTAGGCCCCCATCGGGAGTGCACAAGAGGCAACTGCACACTGATGTTTCTCTCCCTCTTTCTCTCTCCCTTCCCCTTCTCTAAAAATAAATAAAATCTTAAAAATAATAACAACAACAACAATAAACCCTGTGGTACATTTATACAATGGAATACTTTGCAGCGGAAAGAAAGAAGGAACTCCTACCTTTTGTGACAGCATGGATGGAGCTGGAGAATATTATGCTAAGTGAAATAAGCCAATTGGTGAAAGACAAATACTGTATGATCTCATCTATAAGAAGAACCTAATGAGCAAAATAAACTAATGAACAAAATAGAACCTCAGGCATGGAAACATGGAACAGACTGACAGTGACCAGAGGGGAAGGGGAAGGAGGATAATGGTGGAAAGAAAGGGAAGGGACTAGTCAAAGAACCTGTGTTAATGACCCAGGTACATGGACAATAGTGTGGGAATTGACTGCTGGTGCAGGGGTGGGATGGGCAGAGGAGGGCAAAGGAAGAAAAATTGGGACAACTGTAACAGGATAACAATAAAAAATGATTAAAAAACCCCAACCTTGCAATAAAAATGCATAAATGAACACTGAGGAAGTAAGCTGTGGAGTGGGTTTTTGAGAGTGCATTGGTGTTGGTCACCTGCCTCCTCTTGGCTATAATAGAAGTCATGCAGCTTAAAAACTCTGACTGCTGATTTGAAAATTTACCCCACGCAGTGATTGATAATAGAAGCTTTTAGGAATGACTAAAAAGAGATGGGGAAGGGATGGCAAGCAAGTACCTGGAAACATGTGGGAGAGGTTTGAATGATGAAAATGAGGATGATTAAAACTCTAATTGATCACTTTCACTCAAGTGGTGCTCGCATGTTTAGATTTCTCATGTCTGTGTGACAGGCTGGGAAATAGAGGCACAGAGAAGGAGAGGTAGCTTGCAAGCTGTCAAGTCCATCTTGGTGTCATTATTTAAAGAGGTACAGTGACCATGTCACTGATGGTGGCTTATTTTGAAGCAACCATTGGCAGGAAAATCAGGCTAGGCCTCTCACACAAATCTGTCTCCAGTATCTTGCTACATCTGTCTTTTGCTACACTTGTAGTAGGTATTTGGCCATTCCTAGCAAGATGTTGCTGTGGACAATGGGCCATTCAAAAAGCTAAATGAGGCAGACTTTTAAAAAAGAAAAAAAAAAAGACTTTGTGTCTGACAGGGGAATTCTCCAAAAGAGAAGGCATCACCTCATCTTTTCCTGTTAGTCTTTGCACAAGGTCTTTTCCCTCACTCAGAGTCTTTCACCAAATTAAAGCCCTTCTCTCGATCTTCAGGTCTACTATGGATATTCTTAGGGGCCACTTAGTGGTTCAGGTTTTTTTTGAAGGATGGTAGATGGGATTTAGCTTCCTTTATGCTGAGTTTGAGGCTGAGGTGAGGGCTGTGATCTCTCTCCTGTTCATTTTGTCAAGAAAGAAAGGAAGGAAGGGAGAGGAAAAGGAAGGGAGGCAGCAAAGGAGAAAGGAAGGAAGGAAGGAAGGAAGGAAGGAAGGAAGGAAGGAAGGAAGGAAGGAAGGAAGGAACTTATGTCAAGTATACATGTTGCATTCTTAGAGAAACAATCTAATGGGTCAGCACTGGTTTTAGCAGACTGGAGGGGACTCTATAGTCTAGAATAGTGACATCTAAAATGCAAATACACAGTCAGAGCACTTGGAAGAACATTTAAAAAAATACTGGTGCCTGGCCTCATTCCCAGAGATCCTGATTCAATTGGTGTACTAGTTTCCTAAGGCTGCTATAACAAAGGACCACAGACTAGGGGGCTTAAACAATGGAGGTTTATTGTCTCACAGTTCTGGAGGCTGGAAGTCAGAGATCAAGGTATTGGCAGGTTGATTCCTCTTGAGGCCTCTCTCCTTGTCTTGTTGATGACAGTCTTTTCCCTGTGTTTTTACATAGTATTTCCTTTGTACTTGTCTGTGTCCTAATCTTCTCTTCTTATAAGGACAACAGTCATATGGGATTAGGTCCCATCCTAATGACTTTATTTTATCTTACTTACTTCTTTAAAGACTCTATTTAAAATATGGTCACATTCTGAGGCACCGAGGGGTTAGGACTTCAGCATATGGATTTGGGGGGAACACAGTGCAGCCCATTGCAATTGGCCTGGGTTGAGCCTGAGCATCAGCACTTTAAAAGTCCTCCCTGGAGGCTCTGATTGCAGCTGAGGTTGAGAATCACTGTTCCAGATGAATCTCTCCTAGTGGCCAGAAACAGCTGTTTGAAACAAAATCCCTGGGCAGTAGAGTTTTTACTTTTTAAAAGTGTTGGGAACTTGTGTGGAAAAGGCTACTGTCAGCAGAACGGTATCGAGAGCTTTTTATACGAAAGGAGGTAGCCATGGGGAGACTTTGTGACAAGGTCCCACTCACCGACCTGGGAGGACAGAACTCTGATTCACACGTTGGGGTGCCCTAGTAGGGTGCTCACTACACTTGAGGAGAGCATGCTCTGAGGACAGTCAGCCTCTTTCACTCCACTGCTGGATTTCCCGAGCTTTGTGATCTGCAGTTTGGTTTCCTGAATTGACCTACCCCCCTAGGAAGGGAGCGCCCTGTGAAGGCAGCTGGTCTCAGTTCCTGGGCCAGGAATACCGTAGAACCTTACATAACCCTGCAGCTGAGCTCTGGAAAGGAATGCCTGCTGAATGTGAAAATGCTTAATGAGAGGTGAACAATCAATGGGAGGAGAATGAGGCTGTGTTCCCAGGCTGAGCTGGAGCGAGTAGTGACTGACGTGTGGGGGCTGAGTGTCTCATCCTGACTCATCTACAGCTCACCCAGGCACACAATAGGCACACACTCATGTCTCAAATAATTCATCTCATGGCAAGGATTCTGTTTCTACGTGGGTCTTGCACTGCAAGCTCAGTTTTGACGCTTTAAAGCGTGGCTAATTTTTTCCTTTGAGAATTTTTCTGTCAATCTGTCTTTTATTTTTGTTCATATCTGATGATTGTCTAGTGTCTCCTCTTACTCTTTGGCTGGTTATTCACAAGTAAAAGGAAGTTCTTTCACCTTAGTTACTCAGGTTCTCATCTTTACTTCTTTTGTCCTTTATTTTCTCATTGAGACGAACAAACTCCCACTTGCAGCTTAGAGTGAATATCAGGCACTGGTGTAAGGGCTTTACTTACCTTGTCACATTTGATCCTCACATACAACCAACACAGTGTGATTACCATCCCCATTCTACAGATGAGGGATTCGAGGCTTAGAATGGTGAAGAACTGCCTGGGAATATCCAGTGGTGGTAGAGTTGGATTCAAATCGGTAACACTCTGACTCGAAATCTTATTCCCAGCCATTGTGTATCTGAGCCATGTTGATGTGTCAATGGTGATCTCATCCAATCATATTGCTTTAAAATCCATCTATGAGATGTGTGATTTTAAGTTTACATGGCTAATGTGAACTTTCTCCTGAGCTCTAGACTTTGGTATCCAACTGCCTATCAACCCCTCAAACCTAATGTGCACTAATAAGAGCTTCAGAAAATCCCTCCCTTTCATTAGTGCACTCCTGTTCAGTCTCCTCTCTCTGTAAATTTGTCTCCATTCAGTTACTCATGCCAAAGTGTGGGAGTCACCCTTGATTACTCTTTCTCACAGCCCACATGCAAGTCATCAGCAAATACAATGGGACTAACAATATCCAGAATCCAACCAACTCTTCCCACCTCCACTGTTATTACCCTCCTACTGTCTTTTCTCAACACAGCTGTCAGAATGACTCAGCTTCTGTCACTCCCTTGTTCAGAATCCTTTGGTGCCTTCCTGTCTCATCCTGAGGGTGTCAGTTATTGTCATTGGCTCTCAATGACAAATCTCTCCTTCTATACTTGATTTTATGTGGCTGGGGCTGGGCCCCTGGAAACCACCATTCTCCTTTATTAGCTGGGTTCCTATTGGGTTCAGCCAGTTGGGAGTGCTAGAATGAACCAGAACCTCTGGAGCAGGGAAAGAGGAGTTGCTCCTTCCAGTTTTGTTTGCTAGGAGTTCCTATCTGCTTGCAGCTCTAGTTAGTGGCACCCCAGCTGCTTCTTCACCCTGGCAGTGGTGGTTCCTTCCTGTACTAACAGTTGAATCCACTTTGCAACTTTTCCCACACTCAAAAACCAATGTCACTGTGCTTCCTCAGGGACAGCAGTTCTAGCTGCCATTGACCTCTCTCAATGGTCTGGACTCCAGCCCCATAGGACCTGCCCTCTTCTGAACTTCTAAATTTTAATCATTCACCCTTTGTTCCCCTAGCCCTAGAGGTGGAGAGAGCTTCTGGCAGTAGCTATTTCTCTTAGCCATTCACCTGGTGAATGACTTTATTCCTAATTAATGTTTCTTTATATCAAATTAGCTCTGTTGAAATAACTGATGTGGCTTCTGTTTCTCAACTGGACCCTGACTGATGTTCAGAGTCAAAGCCAAAGCCCTTAAAATTGCTGGTAAGAACCTTACTATTATTAGTTCTAATAGTGGCAATAATAATAGCAATTCTACAGAGCTTCTCCTTTACCTCTCTAGGGTCTCTCTGAGCTGTCACCATCTGATAATCTAAATATTTCCTTGTTTTCTTATTAATTGCCCATCTCCTCCTGATTTCTCCTACTTTAAAGATTGCTACACCCCAGACTTTAGAACACATGTCTGGCACATAGTAAATGCTTGATAAATTATTGGTTGAATGAATAAATTAATTGAAGTTCTGGACTTTCAAAACTCAGACTAACGTGCCCTGGGCCCAGGTGGCCCTGTTATGATGCCTCAGAGCATGCCGGCCTCATAGGAAAATGACTATAGGCTCTTTCTCTACTGATTTGTGAGGGAGAGCTGGACTGGCATTGTCCATGCACCCACAGCATCCATGGGCTGTTCTCCTTTCTACCAATTGCTATTGCTAGATCTGGGGGATAAAAAAACACCCTGCAACAAAATTTAGAAGTTGCTAAGTCTTTATGATATCTGAACTTTAGCCTATTTTTCTATTCTGCCTGGCTTTTTATCTAATGGACATCGAGGGGCTGCCTTGCTAGAATATGACCCCGAGAACTTAATTTATAATCAAAGAGCCCAGGAATGTTGGCTTTTAGCTTCTTGTTGTCATTTGTATATATACTGTATTTGTGGATTGCCACACCTCACTTCTAAGATGGAGCCTACCTCCCTAATCTAGGAGGACTGACAATATTTTTAGACAAGGAAGCATGAAGACAATTTCTTAACATTAGCAATTAGTGCAGACCAAACTAAACGGGGTTGAAGGTCAAATCAACCCTAAGTCCAGCACTTTACAAGCTATACCCTGCCCTGCTGGATTGTGGGTAAACTCCCTGGATTACAATGGCAGTTGCTGGGTCTCACTGCTGTGATTCATCTGCTCAGTCTTGTTTGCCTTGGATTTCAGCCACCCAAGTTTCAGAAGGTGCTGAGCTGGCCACTATTCTTGGCCCCAGAACACAGGTGTGACTGGTGCCATATTAAATGCTAGTGGCAATTATGGTCGCTGATTTGAAAGGAAGCTGAACACATTGGCTTTCATCAGGTCAGCTTTGCTTGGCCACATCCACCTTTCCATTTGGGCAAATGAAGGCTGAATTCTTGATTTGGGCAGACTCTTTCAAGGTGTTGGTCCTCTGAGCTTAGACAACCAAACAAGACAACCCTGTGAAGTTGGGTGCTGTGTACACTCTCAGTGAACTTGATGTCCTGTGAGAGGAGATTTTTTAATTATTATTTATATATTTTTATTTTATTTTTAAATATATTTTATTGATTATGCTATTACAGTTGTCCATTTCCCCCCTTTATTCCCCTCTGCCCTACATCCCCTCTCCCACCTGTATCCCCCCAACACCTTAGTTTATATCCATGGGTCATACATATAAGTTCTTTGGCTTCTACATTTCCTATACTATCTTAACCTCCCCCTGTCTATTTTGTACCTTCCATTTAAGCTACTTATTCCCTGTACCCTTTCCCCATTTTCCCCACCCCCTCCCCGCTGATAACCCTCCATGTGATCTCTATTTCTGTCGTTCTGTTCCTGTTCTATTGTTTGCTTAGTTCACTTTTGTTTTTGTTTTTGTTTTTAGGTTTGGTTGTTGATAGTTGTGAGTTTGTTGTCATTTTACTGTTCATAGTTTTGATCTCCTTTTTCTTAGGTAAGTCCCTTTAACATTTCGTGTGATAAGGGCTTGGTGATGATGAACTCCTTTAAATTGACCTTATCTGAGAAGCACTTTATCTGCCCCTCTATTCTAAATGATAGCTTTGTTGGATAGAGTCATCTTGGATGTAGGTCCTTGTCATTCATGACTTCAAATAGTTCTTTCCAATCCCTTCTTGCCTGCAAGGTTTCTTTTGAGAAATCAGCTGGTAATCTAACAGGAACTAATTTGTAGGTAACTGTCTCCTTTTCCCCTTGCTGCTTTTAAGATTCTCTCCTTATCTTTAATCTTGGGTAACATAATGATGATGTGTCTTGGCATGTCCCTCCTTGGGTCCAACTTCTTTGGGACTCTTTGAGCTTCCTGAACTTGAACATCTATTTCCTTTGCCAGATTGGGGAAGTTCTCCTTCATTACTTTTTCAAATAAGTTTTCAATTTCTTGTTGTTCCTCTTCTCCTTCTGGTGCCCCTATGATTCAGATGTTGGAACATTTAAAGTTGTCCTGGGGGTTGCTAAGCCTCTCCTCATTTTTCAAATTCTCATTTCTTCATTCTGTTTTGGTTGAATGTTTATTTCTTCCTTCTGGTCCAAACCATTGCTTTGAATTCCAGTTTCCTTTCCATCACTGTTGCTTCCCTGTACATTTTTCTTTATTTTGCTTTGCATGGCCTTTGCTTTTTCCTCTATTTTGCAACCATACTCAATCAATTCTGTGAGCATCCTGATGACCAGTGGTTTGAACTGTGCATCTGATAGGTTGGTTATCTCTTCGTCACTTAGTTGTATTTTTTCTGTTCTTTCATTTGGGCCATATTTTTTGGTCTCAATGTACCTGTTACATAGTAAGAAGTGGAGCCTTAGGTATTTGCCAGGGCAGGGCAATGGTCGTTTGCTCTGTTGTGGCGCTGTATGTGGGGGAGGGGTCAGGGAGGGAACAATGCTGTTTGCTCGGCTCTCTGACAGCTTTCAGTCACTTCTGCTGCTACCCACAAGCAAATTGGTCCCTTCTGGTACTGATTCCCATGTAGGTGGGTTTGTGTACATTCTAGGACCCTGTAGGTCTCTCCAACAAACTCTCCTGTGAGGTGAGGAGTTTCTCCTGCACCTCAACCTCCACAGGTTTTTTCAGTCAGAGGTTTTGAAGCTTTATTTCTCTATGCTGGAACCCTGGGTTTTGCAGTCTCCCTCACTCCCCAGTTGTTCCTCTTGGTTTATCCTCATGCAAATGTGAGACTTCCTACTCCACCAGCCACCATTTTGCCACGAGTCCTCTCTGCCCTGGCTGCCCATCTCTGCCCCTCCTACCAGTGTGGATGAATATTTCTTTTTCAACTTCTTGGTTGTCAGATTTCCATACAATTTGATTTTCTGTCAGTTCTAGTTGTTTTTTGTTTTTAAATTTGTAGTTGTCCATCTTTTGGTTGTGGAAGGAGGCATTGTGTATCTACCTAGGCCTCCATCTTGGCTGGAAGTTGAAAAGAGATTTTTAAGCACACAAAACCCTTCCCTCTAAGCGTTTAGTGTTTGTTCACTTTGGGCTCAAGATATTGCTCAGTTTAGAGCTGCTACTGCCTTAGTTTACTGTGACATATTTGAAACAAAAAAATCTGAGTTATGTTTCAATTTTTGAAATATGTGTTGGAAGTAATTACTAAGCACCTTCAGAATAATTAGCATTGTGCTAAGTACTATGAGAAATGCAAAACCAAAGACTTGGTTACTGTCCTTAGTAAACTCCCAACTATTTAGAGAAATATGAGGTACATACACTCACAGACACATAAAACAAGAATATATGTATATAAGCATTAAAAAACCTGTACAGACAGGAGTGCCATGGAAACTCAAAGAACAGATAATTATGGACCTGTGTTTGCTGGAGAAGGCTTCATTGGAATTTGAAGTGGCCTTGGGAAGACTGTGGATTTAGATTGATAAGAAGAAAGGGAGAGAACCATGATGCTGGGGGGACCTGAGTAGGAGCTTGGTGGCAAGAATGTGTGTTGCATACACGGTGATTACAAATAGATGAGCTCTCTCCCAGGGAGTCATTAGAGAGCAGAGCAGATGGGAAAGGACAAAGCATTGGAGGACACCCAATCTGGTTGGGTAGACAGGATATGTGCATAAAAGACAGTCAGACTATTGTTTTGCAATTAAAATAATAAAAGAAGATACAAAGTAAAAAAATATATGAGAAATACTTAGTAACTGGACCTTAAAAGGCAAATGAAAGGTATAAACAAGAAGTGCTTCAGGACTGCAGGGAGGGAAGAGGCACCCAGGGAAGGCTTTGTAGAGGATTTCTGAGGGGAATACATTTTAGGAAAGGAAAAGTGGGAGGAGAGGCAGGATGTATGGGAGATAAAGTGGGGACTCAAAAGCAAAACTAAGTCTAGAATGTTTTGGTTACTTGGTAAAGAAGGACATGGGTATTTGGCCAGGATTGAAGTAAAGATGAGAAAGTTTGTACCAGTTATATTGGGGAAAGCAGCCAGGAAGTGGATGAGGGACAAATACCAGGATTACTCAGCATCTGCCAGGGCCAAGCTGTGTTGGAATGGTGTGAGCCTGTGGTGGGCCAGGTTTGACAGTTATGGGCCCTTGTCCAAGTCTGTTTTGTAATTCCAAATATTGAGATTGGGAAAAGGTGGGGTTCATTGAAGGGAAGGCCTGGGAGGATGAAGTCTGACTTACTGATGAAGACAGCATTTATATAGCTGAGTACAAGGTACGGTGGGCATGGGGGAGGATTCTGGAGGAATGGGAGGAGAGCCTGTTGGGTTAGGAAACTGGTGGAGGTGAAAGCAGTCTTGTGCTGATGAGGTTCTGGGAGACACGTTGGCCAACGTGGCAATGTACTGAGAGGAAGAAGAATAAGGGAAGCTGGAAGGAGATTAAGAAGAAATCAGAGCAGTAAATGTTTTCTTTAATACTTCTCTACAGGAAGTTAGGTTGAGTTAGCCTGTAAGGAGTAACATGAATAATATGACAATGATAAGATAACTAACTTAGGTCTTGAAACATACCATTCTCCAAATTTCTTTAGATTTTCTTTGCTTTCTGTCCAAACTTATTTTATTAAACACTCTTTGATTAATATTTCTGATAGACTTTAGAGGTTGAAAGAGCAGGGATTAATAAACAATGTCACCCCAATAAATTTACTTTTTTAAAAAAAGAAGAGAGAGGGGATTAGACTTAGTTTTGAAACTCAGCTCCATCATTTCCTAGTTGTGAGATCTTAGGTAACTTGCTCAACCTTCCACTCTTGATTTTCTCCTGTAAAATGGGAATAACAAGACCTTTCTTAAGGGGATAATTATTATTTTAAAATTGGAATTTCAGAGGAGCTTGTGTGTTTTGGTGTGAGTTGCTTTGAGCCCTGCCCATTTTCCCCACATGTTCTCTCTTTCTCACTCCTCACACACTGAGTAAACATGTCTGCTTAGATTTGTCTGAGCCCAGGTAACCAGAAGTAAGGCAGTATTTAAAATTTTTTTTATTAAAGTATAGTTGACATACAATATTACATTCATTCCAGGTGTGCAACATAGTGATTTGACATTTATATGCCTTAAAATATAATCACCACTCCAAGTCTGCTCTGTCACTGTGCAGAGTTATTATAATATTATTTATTATATTCCCCAATAAGCCAGTATTTTTTAAAAACTTCCAAATCATGCTACTTTTAAGCACAATAAGGGAAGAAAAAAGAATTAACCCCGTGAGTTGGGGCTATTAGGCAAATTCTAACAGTCTTCCTAAGTCAGTGGGATCTTTTTCTCCTAGATTCACATCAGCATTGATGACAGTCTCTTCCCACGTTGACTGAATTAAGAGTCACTGTGTGCTGACTAACGTGGCCCTTTGCTGGGAGGGAAGTGAGCAGCACTTGTAAGGGTCACTGAGATGCTGTGGGAAACTGTGCAGGAGCTCCATGAGCTCAAGGTACCACATAGTCTCTGAGTCATGTTTCCAAGCATAATTCATATCTGTAAAATATAACATGGGAAATTAAATGAGTCCAGGCAGAAAACAAGTTCAAAAATATTTGGAAAATATTAAAGAAAGGGAAAAAATCTTCAAGAGATCTGATCCTCACCTTTTGCTTTTCATATAAAACATTTTGGTTCTCTGGTTCTACCTTTTCTTGAAATATATTAGCAATACCGTGTTCGTTTGACAACTATGCCATTTCCTTTTCAGTATTGTATGTAGGGTGATATTTTAGCTTCTAGCTCCTTGATGAGTTCCATTTCTTGGCATAGAAGGTCTGTAATAGTCATGGGTTTGACCTGGATTTTGTTTTCTCTAATTTAATTCATCTAAAGTACAGATGAAGACTTTATGGGCTGAGGTCAAGAAATCATACTACATACTTGCCCAATACTTTTTGCCTATAGATTTCAGATTCCTAACTCATTGACAGAGTAGTTGAGAGAAGAGAAATTCAATATTTCTATTGTGTGAATTTCACGAAGAAAACCACCTGTGTTGCCCTGGTTGGTGTGGCTCAGTGGATTGAGCTTGGGCCTGTGAACCAAAGGGTTGCCAGTTCGATTCCCAGTCAGGGCACATGCCTGGGTTGCAGGCCAGGTCCCCAGTTGGGGACATGTGATGGGCAACCACACATTGATGTTTCTCTCCCTCTCTTCCTCCTTCCCTTCCCCTATCTCTAAATAAATAAATAAAACCTTTTAGAAAAGAAAAACTATTTATGTTGTCTTCAATTTATTTGCTTGTATGGCTTTCCTGGAAACTACTTTCTTAAGCAACCAAAATGAGGATGAAGTTTGTCATATAAAAGTACTATGGTATAAAACTTTTTCAAAGACAGACATTGAAAAATTGCCCATTGGATTATAATTTTCATGCTTATGTGTAGGAAAGGGAGGGGAAGAGTTGTTTATTACACGTTCATTATAGGCCTCTCTTGCTATTTGATCTCTGGCCACCAAAATTTTTGCTTTCAGAACTTAGGAAGCAAATTAATTCAGATAAATCCATCATTTTATGAAATCTCATCTCAATTCTTGTTTATCGAAACTCAGGAACAAAATACATTTTTCCTTTCCAAACTCACTGTGTAGACGTTCACTACCAGAATTTAGTAATCAAATAAATTTAGATAATGAGAGAGGCTTTTCCTCCCTCTTGCTTATTAGAAACTGCTCACTTATTGTAGAAAATTAGAAAAGTACAGAAAACAATGACGGTAACAGAAACAACTCATTGTCAGAGGTATAATGTTACTGCTAATTTCCCAATGATGGTTTATGTCAGGGAGTGAGAAGTACTATTCCTTTGTTCCTTCCCTTTCCTCTTCATGCTTCCTAGGTCATAAACATTCAGAATCCATGGGAATTAAAAAAAAATAATAACTGTTTGTTGATAGATCTACATGTTGGCCTGCATGGCTGTATTTGGTCAGTGTATGTGTGAGATTTTCCCCATTGTCAGCCTTCTGCAATTGACTCTGGATGAGGTCACTGGGCCTTCTCTTGGAGGCCTGCTTCTTGTTCTTTCCAGACATTGGAGAATAGTCTACCAGCCTGTTTTACTAGGGTGACATTTATAGTCACAGGATTCATGAACGTGTGTGATCAGCCATTGACAGTAACTCATTTCCCTACTGATAGATGAGAGTGGGCATGCATAGTTAAAATATAGTTTAAAATCTAAGCATAAGGAAAGTCAGAAATAAAAATGATACAGAACTGATGGCATACATTGACCTAAAAAGATACATTTCCTCCTAAGTGCTCAAAAAAAAAAAAATTCCACTACTGCTGTCTGGCGTCCAACTGAGTGTGTGAGCAAAACAAAGCCAGCTGTAGTCCATTAACTTCCAGGTTTTCTTAGGCAACACTGCCATGGCCACTTTCCCTACCACACTCAATTCCTCTAACAAGCTTCCTCAGTTTCATCTGCATCGATTATTGGGGCTATAGCTGCAAGCGAAGAATACAGAACCTGGTTATTCTAGTCCATTGCTAGGTGATGTGGCCATGGTGCAAAGGTGCCTCGCAATTCAGCATGTCTACTTTCTTCCAGCCTCTGACCACAAATGTTCATTGTGAATATGACTCCTGCCAAAGTAAACATTTCTGTCATCTGGCTTTTTGCAAAATGACATCAACTCCGATAGTTGCTTCATTCCTGGTTAGGATTTAGGCCACTATCTATTTGGTATCTTTAAGGGAATTAGAGAAAGCACCCCCTCTAAGCTGATGAGCCCTCTGAGACTGGACATAGATAGCACCACCACGTGTGAAGATAAGGCAGTGTCCTCCAGTTGGATGGAAGTGCTGCTGAAGGTGGAATGAGGACTTGACTTCAGCTTCTTTGGCAGTTCACAGGCTGCACAGTCATTCATAGCAGCCCAGTAAGGGCAACAGAGCACTTGATAGAAGACATTCTGGATGAATTTCTGATTATACGTACACACCTTTCTTGCATAGGGCTTTGAGTACTCTGCCTACACTCTCACCTCGCTGTTCCTATGCACTCAAGGCAAAATGTTAGCTTCATAGAAAAACAGAAGCCTAGTGAGAGAAATTACTTACCTGGGGTATGATGTGAGCCAGCGGTCCTGCCAAGACCAGAACTTGGTCTTTTAACTGGTTCTATAAATCCCCCAGTGGACTTGACTTAGATTTAATTTAGTTTTTAAATCTTGGCAAACTGGATGCTGTGTGTTTGTGTAGACTTGCACCATTTAAAAGGTTCTTGGAGTTTAGATCCTGCATGTAATTTGCTACATTAGATTTGGACAAAAATATTTGCTTTTTGGTCCTTAGTGGTTTAAGTTCCTTCTCAGCATTAACGTGGCATGTTAGAGAGAGCTGTACTGTGGGATGCAGAAGGGGGCCCAGGGTTCAGGGCAGGGTGAGCACAGGAAGGCTTAGTACTAATGGCACCTTTTGAGACTGCAGGCGCTTATATAAGATTTTCCCAGTGTGGTTGGTTGTTTGTTTATGTATTTTGGATGTTACACAGTTGAGATTAGGAAGCCAAAGCATTTCAGGTTTGGAAATGAAGAAAAAACTTGGAATAAAGTCAGGAAAATCTTTCTCCTGATATGCTGCATGAATAAGATCATTGCTATGATGTTTGTCCTGCAAACTGACAGTCACAAGGTCATAATTATCCCACTGCTTCAAAGTTTGGTTCACCTCTAAGGTAAACAGAACCAGGATGGGTTATTCCAATCAAAATTTGGCTGTCTTCTTGGATTCTCTAGACTGTTAAACACTTCATCATTGGAGAATGAATTACCTAGTAATTAGATCTAATCCCTGTATATTCTTTTGTGACCAGAAGCAAGAAGCAGATGTTATGCCCCACTTTTATGAGAGGGATAGCTGAGGTAGAGAAAGGAAGTAGCTGGTTTAATCATATGACGAATCTCAAAGCAATACCAGGCATCCTGGGAACAGACTGTGAGGATAAATTCTGCAGCTATAATGATTTCCGGCAGTGCCTTCTCTCCCGCCACCACTCATCTCTGAAACTAATGTTAATGCTTTTGTTTTGGTAGACTGTGAAAGTCCTTTTCTTCTCTTCCTGCACCATTACCAATCTCTCAACTGCATTTTCAATCCCAGCCTATATACACCAGAATCACACCAGATAGGAGGGTTAAAGTCAGCATGGAAGGTGAGAATTTATTATATTTTTAAAAAGTCACCTTTAAAATGTCTTGATTTTCCCATTTTGTGCAGTATATATAGTTTATACCATTGGTATGTATAGTATACATAAAAATACGTATATAGTCAAGACAACCTAAGCAACATTTTTCACTGCCAAATCCTTAAACATTAGCATCTCTGCGAGAATCTCTGAGAGATAAACAGGGGCAAAGGTTGACTTGGGGCAGCGTAGATCACATCTCACCTCCTGATCACTCTGGGCACTCACTCACTGAAGAAGTGATGCCCAAGTCAGAAAATTTCCCCTCTCTCCTCCTCTCTCCTTACTCCCACACTGTGTACATCCCCTCTCTTTCTCTATTTTTCTCCCCTAAATGGATATCATTGAATTTGTATAAGTATACATACATTATCGTTGTACTGTAGGTTTCATAAATGCCATCTGTAAGTCAATCAATGTTGTTGTAAAATATAAGAAAAAGTAAAAAGAAGGAATATTGCTTCCTATTACTCATTAGCAGGAAAACACACTAGTGGATTTTATGTTTTTGTTGGAAGGACCAGCCTATCATTGAAATACAGATTTATTGCTAATGTTAAATTAGTAGTTTACATAGAGGATGTTACCTTATTTAAGCCAAAGAGATTGGTGTCCTCTTGAAAAACAAGGCTGCAGTTCTATTCTGGGATGCACTACACCAGGAAAGCCCTAGTTAGGAGCAAGTATAACACATGTGAGAAAGCATCCAGTAAAGAATTCTGGAACTTGTACAATTGAGTGTTATGTGGCCAGGTCTCTGCATCAAAACACCATTTTATCAAGTCTTTGTCAGCAGCTCTCCTCTTAGTTACCCCAAAGCATAAATACTTTACAGAAAGGTGTGGTGGCAGCAGCTAGGGTGGGATCTTCAGAGAAGTCACAGACCAGGAGAAAGCACAGACTAGAAAAATCACCTCTGAAGCAAGCTCTAAGACCATTTGGGTTGGTTAGTTGTCTATTTACTCTCAGACCATGACCTCATATTTTTCTGCTCTGTTTTGTATTGCATGGGGCTGACCCTGCATATTAAATTTCCAGACTCTCTTGCTAAGTGTCTTACAGCAACATCTGGCCAATGAGCATCATCAGAAGGTAGGAGAAATGGAAAAGCCAAGTATTTCTTCCCCTAGTTTTCTGCTTGGAATGGTATATTTGGGGGTAGCTGGATCTCATCTGTGGTTGTAGCTCTTGCTGGATAGTCCCTCTCACTAGACCTCCCAACCCTGGGCACTGGAAACATCACTTTCCCCCTTTATTTTGTTAGACATCACCTCTTCCCTTTACTTCCTTGGCCCTGCAAGGGGGAGTGGCTACCTCCTCTTGCTAGGCTCTGGGTTGCCTCAGTGTCCCTTTAGTTTTTAGCTCTTCCAACACCTTCATGGCAAGATCCCTATGTTGAAAATTCCATATTGAGCTACCTGGTGTGGACTATGTTTTGTTGTTGTTTGTTTGTTTTGTTTGTTTGTTTCATTTGTTTTCATAGACCCATGCTCTAGTCTCCAGCTTGGGCTGTGTCTTTGGCCTGATGGGTTTGTCCTTAGGTCTGACCTTAGCCAGCCTGTTGCTCCTCACATACATCTTCGCATTGTTTTTCTGGCCTCAATCTTGATGTTTGGGTAATACTCAGTGATTTTACTTCTCCCCTCACCCTGTATCTCTGTGTCTGCTGGTGCAAGACACTCTCTGAAATGTGAGACACTGGATTTACAACCAGAAGTGTCTTTAGATATTGAACTCAACTCCCTATTTCATTCAATGCAGACACCGATGCCTTGAATAGTTAATGTCTTCCTCAAGGTCACCAAGTTAATGGCAGGGAGTGAGGAGGGAAGGGAAGGTTCACATTCACATCTAGGTAAACTTTGTATCACCTTATTAACTGCAGCATGTGACAGGGATTGGAGAAAGAAAGACTGAAATATTACTGCCTGATCACTCTCCTCATTTCCTGGCCTTTGCTTTCAAGCAGACATTTTGTACTGAGTGAATAGAAATATTAATTAATTAATTCAACTTGTATTGATTGATTGTTTCTCAGGGTAAGGAACAATGGTGAATGCTTTGGCAAGGATACATATCAACAGTAAATGACCCCATCCTCAAGGAACTCACTCTCCATGAAGGAGAATGACATATATACAAATGTCCCATATGCATGTCATATATGTTATACACAAGGTAGAAAACTATAAGCTCCACCAGAAGGATGCAATATACAGTATTATTTAGTGTGAAGGAGAGAGCAAGTTGCTTCTGGCTGGGTAGCATTAGTGAAATCTTAATAGAACAGATAGTATTGAAAATAGACTGAAAAGCACAGAAAATATTTGATCACATAGAGCTGGTGAGACAGTCATTCAGGAAGAGTGATCAAATGCAGGTAAGGAGACAGTGAGTGGTTCAATGTAGCTGGAAAGCTGAATGCCTTTAAGGGGAATAATGATGATAGTAACAACAACTATGGCTAATGTTTATGGACTCCTACCATGTACCCAAACATTATACTAAGTGCTTTGCATTCCTTGTATCAACCTATGAGATGAGTGTTGTTATTCATATCTTGCAAATGGGGAAACTGAGATTCAGAGAGAATAAAAACTTGTTCAAAGTCACCCAGCTAGCAAATGATGGAGCTGGGATTCCACATAGGTCTGCCAGATTTTGAATAGACTGTTAACCTCCAAGTCAATGGGGAGGCTATACAGAAATGTAAGGGATTTACATTTAGATCCACAGGCATGAATAGTAAATTTAGTACTGAGTTCCTAGAAAAGTCATCAGGAAAGTGAAAAGACCTATGTTCCTGAAAAATAATTTCTGCCATTACGTTCCTACTAGAGTAGAGATCTACAAACTTTTTTGAGCATATTCTCTCAATAGAAGTATGTTTATTCTTATATGTGTATGTATGTTTGTGCATATATGTATGTGCTCTGGTCCTAAAAATATATTTTATAAAACATACATAAAATACATTAGAAATGGATGAATTAAAGATAAAGATATTTCAGAAACATAATTTTTATTTATTAACAATTCAAAAGCCACTTTGTCTCCACAGAAAAGAAGCTTTCAGATATTTATCATTAAGTTTGAGCCTAAGCTTAGTAAAGTTTTGTAAATATTAATTGGGTTTCACATAACTTTAAACCTAGTAAAAAATATTGCAGATGTTTGTTTTCTAGTTCTGTATGCTTTTCTTTGTTTCTAATTTTAAAAATTGATTTTAGAGAGAGAGAGGAAGAGGTAGAGAGAGAGAGAGAAACATTGATTTGTTGTTCCACTTATTTATGCATTCATTGGTTGATTCTTTTATATGCCCTGACTAGGGATTGAACCTGCAACCTTGGTGTATTGGGATGATGCTTCAACCAACTGAGCTACCCAGTCAGGTCCCTGTAAGCTTTTCTTTTAATATCTTGCTAATTGTGAATATTTCATACCATCACTAGGTAATATCTCAGGTCATAATAGATACTTAGTATAAGGTCCATCATTAATGATTGTGGAGTAAACCCTTATTTTAACTATGTTTTAAAAAAATAATTCTGTTTTTTTCATTGATTGACATTCTGAAAGCAAGGTATAGTGATTTTTACCCTGATGTAAGTGCTTATGTAAGTGCGAGGACATGTCTGTTGGCTCTGCCTTTTTTCATTGTTTGCTTGGGCTGTATTATTTGTAGTATTTTCAATCTGCAGTTTCTTTATATGAATCTTTTATAGTTTTTTTCAATGAGCTGAGGGTTCATTTAATTAAAATTCCAATTTGTGATGCATGCAGCCACTTAATTAGGCATGAGAAAATATCAAAATGCTGTATAACACTGAAACTTCTAAGGAGCTGAAGATAGATACCACTTTCAACCTCCTTGGGAAACCACACCTATCTCCAATGTGGGTGAAAGTGCCCAACTCATCTGGATATAACACATGTTAGGCTTAATTTATTTATTTTAAAAATAATAGCACTTAATGGTAACCTGATATTTAAAATTCCTGCAGGATTCCATTATTATTAAATCACCAAAACTGTACATCTTGCCCATTTCTTCATATGACTTAGGCTTCTGGAAGAAGATATGATAGGAGGGAACAAAAATAGTCCAATAATGTCATTTCCTCTAGAAAAATCTGAGGTGTGACTCATAATCCCTGAAAAAAATTTTCTGGAGTTCTATTGCTTATGAGTGACTAAATGCCACTCTAAGAGAAAGGTGTGTTTTACATGTATAAATATTTATTATTTCCACATATTAGGGATAAAGAATTCAAACATTTACAGGAATTTCAATCTTATTTTTATTAAAACTTTCCTGTTTGGAATCCTTAAAGTGGATAGCGCTAACATTTAAATTGGAGTTTACTCCTTTCTTCATTCTGTTAACCAAAGTAATACTGTGAAAATACAGGAATTATCTATTTATCAAAGCGATATAATCTATATTCAAGCATGCTAAACCAAACTCTAAAGACTAGTGGATGAAATATCCACCTGCTGCGTTAAGGCCATGAAGTTCAATTCCTGCTGGGATGGTAGTTTTTTCAATTAAATTCCCATTAACTTTTTGCCTCTGTGTCATTAGACACTAATTCTTACGTGTGGCAAAGATGAAAGAGTAAAAGGAAATATCTGAATCTCATGTCGCGTTGCTGACAGGTAAAATGGGATGATGACAATTTTTTAACATGGGAGAGAGGGAAGCCAGAAAGTGCACAGGTCTTTTAGACCTGAAGCTGACCATGGCAGAAGAGGGTGGCAGCTGTAGCTCGGGAAGGCAATTTGGAAGATAGTGATCATGCAGTGGAAGCATTCAGGTTCTAAGTGCTGGGGTGTGGGGAAGGGTTGGGCAGAGAGAACAGGCTTCAGGAAGTCTGGGACATTGGAAAGGGAAGCACATAAATGGCACGTTGGTAAGGAAAGGAGATGGAAGGGTGCTGGTCTTTTGGAACAAGCAGGTACGAAGGGGGAAGGCAAATGCCTTCCACTTAAGAGAAGCAAAAGTGGAATCTCAGAGGTGACCCATGTGGTTAATACATGTATTCGTAGATGACCTAAGGTTCAAGCAATGACGTGAAAAATACAAAAAAGAAATCCCTGAGAGAAACAAAAGGACAATTCATACATTTCAACATAGAAATAGAAGCATTCCCAGGGTACACAGATGGAGCAGGGACAAACATTTTGGGTACAATCATTTTGCAGGAAGGGAAAAGATAAAAAGACAACAATGAAAGAAAAATTAAAACATATGTTTGCCAATTGCTGGTGTTGGGAAATGGTAATAGTTGATGTTCAAGAAGGACAGCTCAAGAAGACTTTTGAAGAAGTACCCATATTCTTTCAAATTACATGGAAATAAGAATACTAAATGGTTTTTAGAGTTCTATTATACAAATCTAAACCAAATGAGCTTAGACACAGACACAGAACTTTTAAAGAAAAAGAAGCAAGAGATTAAGGACAATTTATTTACTAGGGGCTTGTTTGGGTTTACATTTGCAGCATCTATAGAAGTGGATGATTAAAATGTAAAATGATGTGTTTTACTCGAGAACACAAAGTAAAGCACAAATGATTGTACTTACATATCCATACATATGTGTATTTATATACCACACATAATCTAATAGTGTATATGTATTTATACATAACAAGTAGAATCAACTTTAAAATGTGCATAATAATGCCTAATATTCATTGAATACTCATTATTCTATACACTGTCTTGGACAGTGTATATCTCAGTTATTCATCACAATTACTCTATTAGAGAGGAACTCTAACCTCACTTTCCCCATTTTACAGATGACAAACTGAGGCACAGAAGTCCAAATCCAAATTCATAGGGTTGGTACATGATAAAGGTAGGATTGGGAACCAAGCATTCCGACTCTAGAAGATATGTTTGTTACTACAACTCCATGGAATGGCAGTTAATAAAAGAAGTTACTTCAGGAATAGGTTTAACACTTATATTTAAATATGGCTTTGCTTGCTATTCTGAAAATATTTACCTCAAAATAAGGTGGTGGAGTCCTAATTGAAATAAAATAAAAAAGCTAACTTGATTCAGGAGGAACTTTTTCTTTTGCTGGAGAGGAACTATGGTATATCAGATCTTAAAAGGATGAAAACATCATTTTAAAGTAAAGCAGACTTATCTGATCAAGATTTCTGTTTAATTCTTGACCTTAGCTTATGCCCAACCCCTAGCACTGTATGTGTGTATGTCTGTGGGGTTTTGGAGTCAGCCTCATTACTTTAATCCATGCACTGATGGTTTGAAGGCACCTTATGACCTTGCTCTGCACACAGTTTTGCTTTTGCTTCTCCCAAGTAAGCACTGACATCTAGAAACCTGGTCCCTCTGTGCCATTGTGTTAGTTAGGAATGCATTTAGCCCCAAGTAACATAAAATCCAGCTCACAGTAGCTTAAACAACTAGGGGTTTATTTTTCTCATGTGGCAAGAAGCCAGAAGGGAGGCAGCTGCTGATATTGGTTTAGCTGCTCAACTTTATCAAAGCTGGAGTCTGCGGTGCTCTTTGCCTTGCCTTCATATTTGTGGTATGACAGTTGCAGCTACAAATGTTCCAGGCAGGCAATGTGGGGAACGAGAAGCACCAGCCACGTCTATTTCTTTTTCAGGACATCAAATCTTCTTAAAAGACCATGTGTCCTTCCCTTCTCCCTCTGCCCTCCAGGATCTTAGCTGGGACAGGGTTACTACTGGCTATAAAGCAAGCTGGGAAAAGTTTTTGGGCTTCATGGGAGTAGGAAGTTGGATATGGGTATGAAGTAGCTAATCTTTGGAGTTGGCCCTAACATTTCAATAGACCTTCTTTTTTAAGGTCTATCCTGAATTACAGAATTGTGTAATAGATAATCAAATAGCTTTCAAACTCATGATATAAAACAACTGAGGCTAAATCAACTTTTATAACATTTATTTTGATCTTTTAAACATTTGGCCCTACAATCTTACTTAAAATATCCATTTCTATTGTCATGAAGAAATAATTGACTTTTTAAAAAAATTACTTTATTGTTGTTCAGTTGCAGTTGTCTGCCTTTTCTCCCCATCACTGTCCCCGACCCCAGCCAAACCCAACTCCCTCCCTTGTTTCCACCCTCCCCCTTGGTTTTGTCCATGTGTGCTTTATAATAGTTTGTGAAAACCCTTATCCCCATAATAATTGACTTTTTAAGCAAGGGTAAAGTTTAATTCAGATCCTGTCTAAATGATCTCAAATTCCGAAATGTTGGATTTCCAACCAGTGAGATTTTCCCATACCCCAGTTGTATGAACCATGTTTACTTCTGCATCTGTTCTCACTTGGATGGGATTTACAGAGCAGAGCTCAAATAAAATTACTGTTCTTATGAAACCTTTGAAAAGTTAGCATTAACTATTTTTATATTGCATTTTTGCTCACTAGCATGCATTCTTGAAAATACAAAATGTGTTTAAGATGAAATTCTGCAGCCTAATTTCAAAAAGGAAAATTAACACACATGGTAGTTATATTTCTTCAAAAATTCAAACTGAAAACAAGACTAAAGGTTAAAATAAGTTGTAGAAAACAAACAAATAATACTTTTTAATAATGAAGAGAAAGAGAGAGTTGGAGAACATAGCATATAACTGTTGGTGGTGGGTTCTCTTCAGGAGGCAGGTTATGGACTAAGGTGCCGCATACTTATCATCCAAACCGAGACAGTTGGAAAGTGAAAAGGACACAAATAATAATTATGCCAGGATGAGAGGCAAAGATCAGCAGTTTCAGGCAAAGCAGGATGGGGGGCCAGTTGAATCAGACTTGGGTTTGTTTGAATCCAGACTTAAAATTATGGATTCATTTACCATGAGAAACTTTCATCATTTGTATCATGTTTTTCTGAAATATCTCATTGTGCCCAGTTTTGTATTACCTGTGTAATACAAATACATTTCTGATCAAAATCATTTCTATAATAATGCACTTCTAATTTTATAGTGGTATCAGTTGGAAAATAAAAGAGGCCGTATGGGATTTTGCTTTAATGCCAACTCCATGGAAGAGATGTCGGAATTATAAGCCTAGGATTTGAAAACAGAAAAAGTCAGCAATACCAAAGCATTACTGTTACCAACCTAAGATATTTCAATGTAGAAAAGCACCTTTACATCTCACAAGATTGCCGAGAACCCTGAGCTTTGCCACAATACAGTTCATTGTAAAGTAGATGAGGTATAAAGCAAGAAACATCCGATACCTACCAGAGGGGTTTAGTTCATTGTTCAAGCCCCAGAACTTACTGTTATAAGTGACCTAACTTATAAAGAAAGCACAATATGAAACTTCATAATAAAGATCTTGTGTCTTTTTTACACATTTAGATATAAAATTTTTAAACAAATTCCAGGTCAGTTTATCCAGCACAAAATAAAGATGCCAGAAATAAATAGCAGCTGTTTAACCATGTACAACAACATTGCACAACTGTTCAGGACAGGAGGCACAGATGAATTATGCTGATAGGTTCTGAAGTGGCAACATTATTTGTGCCTTTTCTTTTAGCCATCAGTCTTGAGTTCTCCATTACCCACTCCTTTTAAATGATTCTACTGAAAAATGCAAAATAGCTCAATCCATTCATTTTCCTTAAGTTCCCTTAAAATAAAACACCAGAGCTGTAATTTGCTAATCATATTTCATCATTCATGACAATCACTGCATAGAGTTATGGTTGGTGAAATCACTGAGCGTCTGCATGCCTGTTGTTGCATGAAGACCCATTTGGCAATGGAAAAATGTGTTGATTAAGAGCAATTCATAGCATCACAGATTCCATATAGAAATGTAGGTCCTGGTAGAGATTTCTTTTTATCCTATAGCTGCTGTCAATTTTCTATGACAGTAATGATGACTATTGACCTAGATGTTCAAAACAGTGAATTAATCCTTCCGTTTGGGTGAAGGCCATAGGAGTTGGATAAAGAGAACACTCTTCCTTTTACACAAGTCAACATGGTGGCTTCAAATCCAATGGAAACTATCCCTATTGGTGACTTAGCAACAGTTCAACTGACTTGTATGTTTGCTGAGCAGTCTGGACCATGCCACTCTTGATAACATGACTAATCTATTGTATCGATGCTGTAGTTGAGTACTGCCAAGGACCCATTCACTTATTCAGAAGAATGAGTAATATTTGTAAGCCAAACCATCTTGCTGAATGTTTCAAAACCTTAAAATATATTTTATTTAATCTTCAATATTACAAAGAAGAAAGCTATGAATCAGAGAGGTTAAAGTCACTTGCTAAAGTCATATAACCAATAGATAGCTGAACTAAGTTTGATTTCAGGTCACTAGTCTCCAAGTTCATTGTTTTCTTCTTTAGATTACAGTACTCTCAATAGCTGGATATACAAAAGAAAATCTTGTGGATGGATGGTAGGCTTAAAAGCAGTGAACAAATGTAAACCTAAATTTAATTAGGAGGCATGAAGAAGTTAAGGTCAATGATCCTTGGATCAACAAATAGGCTGTGTCATTCTAGAATTCCCATGAAAAGTGTGAGCTCTTTGTGATAGCTTGTCCCAACCATTTCTTCCATGAGTTCATGTTTGGCCTTCTCCAACTGTCTAACAGCTCACTGGCACACGTTTTAAACCCCTTTGTCCCCACTGCAGTGTGGGAGACTCACTTTTCAAATAGAGATGTTTACAGAGCACCTACTTCACACCCTAACCTCACTGAGTAGACAACCTTAAGGCTGGCTAGCTCAGTCTCTGCTTTAGATCTTCAGTTACTCCTTCCTTCTATAACTATCATCATACAGTAGTAGAAATTGTGGAAGTAATAAATGGAAACATGAGCCTCTTTGACAGAGAAGTCCTTTCTGTAATATCTCTAGGATGACATCGGATTATCTTTGATAGCACCTGAGTTTGTGTCTCATCTCTATCCCTTGCTAGCCGAGTAGCTTAGCCAGCCCATTTTACCTCTTTAAGCTTTGCTGAAAAATAGCCAGACTTATAGGTGTCGTGTGAATTGGGAAGGTATAGATGAGAGCAGTCTAGAAAGTATAAAATGCTCTATAGATTAAGATATTGGGTGCCTGCCTCCTCCTTTTTATAGGGATAGTTTCCCTGCAGAAACTCACTTCACTTTGAGTTGCTTGAAATACAGAAATATGAAGTAATATTAGGATCTGAAACTACTTGGGAGATTTCAATTCCGGTGATAGTGAACCTTCTTGCCCTGGTAGAGTAGGGACTCTCTCTTCTTTGCTCACACGATAACTTTTATCTCCCTTCCTTGTAGAATTTACCCCACAGAATTGTTTATATGTCTGTTTTCTCTCCTCAAATACAGGGAGCCAGTCTTAGTCATCTTTATATCCACAGTGCTTAACATTTAACCTGGCACACAACAGACACTCAATAATTGTTCAATAATATAAGTAATATTTACTAAGCATTTACACTGTGACATTGTTTTAGGTACCTTACAAACATTAATTTATTTACTGCTGAAAACAATAAAATTATATGCATTTTATTTACTTACAGGGAGCTGGGATGAGGTTCAGAAATATTAAGTAAACTGTTGAGTCATGTAGCCTATAAGTGACTGGCCTGTCTGGCATATGAACCAGTTCTTCAGACTTGAGACAGCTCTTAACCTCTATATTCTCCTGCTTTGATGACATTAACACTCATTGTCAAAGCTTGGAAAATAAAGGAAAATATAGCTAACAGAAAAATACTATTTCCTTTATTATTTCATTTTTTTAACATATTTTATTGATTATGCTATTACAGTTGTCTTACTTCTTTCTCCCCTTTATTCCCCTCTGCCCTGTACCACACCTCCCACCTGCATTCCTCTACCTTAGTTCATGTCCATGGGTCATACATATAAGTTCTTTGGCTTCTCCATTTCCTGTACTATTCTTAACCTCCCCCTGTCTATTTTGTACCTTCCATTTATGCTACTTATTCCCTGTATCTTTCCCCCATCCCCCCACTTCCTCACTGATAAACCTCCATGTGATCTCCATTTCTGTGATTCTGTTCCTGTTGTACTTGTTTGATTTGTTTTTTAGATTTGGTTGTTGATAGTTCTGAGTTTGTTGTCATTTTACTGTTTGTATTTTTGATCTTCATCTTTTTGTTAGACAAGTCCCTTTCACATTTCATATAATAAGGACTTGGTGAAGATGAACTCCTTTCACTTTACCTTATCTGGGAAGCACTTTATCTGTCCTTTCATTCTAAATGATAGCTTTGCTGGATAGAGTCATTTTGGATGTAGGTCCTTGCCTTTCATGACTTCAAACACTTCTTTCCAGTCCCTTCTTGTCTGCAAGGTTTCTTTTGAGAAATCAGCTGACAGTCTGATGGGAACTCCTTTGTAGGTAACTCTCCCCCTTTCTCTTGTTGCTTTTAAGATTCTCTCCTTATCTTTAATCTTGAGTAATGTAATAATGATGTACACTGGTGTGTGCTTCCTTGGGTCCAACTTCTTTGGGACTCTCTGAGCTTCCTGGACTTCCTACAAGTTTATTTCCTTTGCCAAATTGGGGAAGATATCCTTTGTTATTTTTCCAAATAAGTTTTCAATTTCTTGCTCTTCCTCTTCTCCTTCGGGTACCCCTATGATTTGGATGGTAGAATGTTTAAAGTTGTTCCAGAGGTTCCTCAACCTCTCCTCAATGTTTTGAATTCTCATTTCTTTATTCTGTTCCAGTTCAATGTTTATTTCTTCCTTCTGGTCTAAATCGTTGACTTGAGTCCTGATTTCCTTCCTGTCATTGTTGGTTCCCTGTACATGTTCCTTATTTCACTTGGTATAGCTTTCACTTTTTCCTCCATTTTGCAAACATACTCAACCATTTCCATGAGCATCCTGATGACCAGTGTTTTGAACTCTGTATCTGATGGGTTGCTATCTCTTCATCACTTAGTTCTGTTTTTGGATCTTTGATCTGTTCTTTCATTTGGTCTCAATGTGCCTGTTACTTATAAGGGGCAGAGCCTTGGGTGTTCACCAGGCCAGAGCAAGCCACATCACTTGGTTGTGGCACTGTATGGGGAGGAGGGGTCAGAGAGGGAACAATGATGTTTGCTCAGCACTCTTCCAGCTTTCAGTCACTTCTGCTGCTACCCACAAGCAAATTGGGCCCTTCTGGTGCTGATTCCCATGTAGGTGGGTTTGTGTACATTCTAGGACCCTGTGGGTCTCTCCAATAAACTCTCCTGTGAGGCGAGGAGTTTCTCCTGGCGCCTCAACCTCCACAGGTTTTTTCAGTCAGAGATTTTGAGGCTTTATTTCTCTATGTTGGAACCCTGGGTTTTGCAGTCTACCTCACTCCCCAGTTGTTCCTCCGGTTTTTCTGCGTGCAAATGTGGGACCTCCTGGTCCACCATCTGCCACCTTGCTGGCCCAGTCCTCCAGTCACCGTTTTCCCATTAGTCCTCTCTGGCCTGGCTGCTCGTCTCTGCCCCTCCTACCAGTGCGGATGAATATTTCTTCTTTAAGTCCTTGGTTGTTGGACTTCCATACCATTCAATTGTCTGTATGTTCTGGTTATTTTTTGCTTTTAAATTTATTGTTGTCCTTTTTTAGGTTGTTCAAGGTGGCAAAGTGTATCTACCTATACCACCTTGGCTGGAAGTCTATTATTTCATATATAAACATAATTCTAACATCTAAACACAACTATACTTAACAATTTTATTCATTCTGTGGGTGATATTTTGTATACCTAAGTTTATACTATAAATGAATTTATAGCTTTTGTCTTTTACTTTTATCATATTCTAATAATTTTTAATGATAAAACTATCATTGCATTATTGGGTGGGTCATTATTTAGGCAAATATTCTCCCATAATTGGATACTGTATTTTCCTTCCTAATTTAGGTCATTTTCTAATTAACAGTTTTGTGCATAAATCTTCTATGGATTATATTTGTGTATGGGTCACAGAAGAGGATATTATTGAGATTTTTCATACACAATGCCAAATTGCTTGCTACAAAGATGGTACCAATTTACACCCTTACCAGAAGGATGTAAGCAGGCCTTTGACATTGGAGAGTAGGTTTTGAAAGAGGAGAATGTGGAGACAATGGGAGTGTTCTGAGTAAGGAGGAGACAGGAAGCAGTGAGTTGCCCACTTCAAAATGTTAAGTAGGGCTGGCCTGTAACAAAACGTATCTGCTCTCCATCCAGTTAGCAGAAGTGGAATGAAGCAAAAGCTGCCCAAAGAGAAAATGGAATTCTGTAGTCTTAGGCTGCAACCCCTTTGTCCTAGGATGTGACAACTCCATTCTTATTAAGTACAGCAAGTCATTAGGCCTTGGTTCATTAGGAGGAGGACGATATTGTCCTAAATTTGACTGATGAATCATGAAACACATTTCAAAGACAAAACAGCTCAAAGAAAATATTCTTATAATTGTCTCTTTCTCTGCGTGTGCGTGCACATGTGTGTGCATGTACCTGTGTGAAAGTGGGGCAGGGCGGGGGGCAGGGCGGGGGGGGGTGTCAGTTTCAGAACAGTTGCCAGTAAGAGAAATCGATGAATCAAAGGGTGACTTTGTCATTTTTGTGGGTTTTCTGAGCTTATTTTGTTAGGGTTGGCACACTCACTGCAGTGAATTTAGAGCACCATGCTGAGGTCTTTTCATTAATACCTGGGAGGCTGTGTCTAGCCTATGGCACTTCAGTGGAGGAATTATAAATATATAATTCACCAAGTGTCTAACTTCATATCTTGTAAAATCCCAGTTTTAATTATCTAAGAAAAGCATTTATTTTTCTGCCTTCATCTTATGCTTCGGGTGGGTTTCTTGGCTTTCTCCATCTTTTTTCTCCCCCCTTTTCTCTTTAACTCTCTAGCAATTATCTCTTGACCGCAAGGCACTCATATTTCCATTCAGGGGCTCCATTTTTGTTGTCTGTCTTCACAATATCTATAGTCACTTGTTTATATCTCTTGGCTTTAAAAAAAATAATCCCAAAGAGCAAGTGTGTTTGCTTACCTAGGTTAGCAGGAAGAAAATCACCTCTACCAGTTTCAAACAGCAAACTTGGCAACAGTGGGAATGCCAGCCATAGAAGCTACAGATTATTTGCAGCAAAAAATTTCATCCTTCAACAAAAACAATAGGAATCCACTGGAGAAAATTGGAAGCATTTTCGCTGGGCAAGTGAGAACTTTCCTTTTGGCAAGGGGCATTGTAATTAACACTTCAGAATCAGATATACCTAAATTGGAGGGCTGGCTCCACCTAATAGCTCATGAACTTGGCAATGATGTTCAAGTCTCAGTTGCTTCATCTGTGAAATGGGTATAATAATATTTATGCCATGGGGTGGTTGGAAGGATTAAATTACATAAATCAGGTAGACCACTTGGCACAATGCCTGACCTGTATGCTCCATAAATGTTGACTGCAATTATTTTAATAATTATTCTTATCATCATCATTGTTTGACTCAAAATTTCTCACTTGCTTTATCTTACAGAAAGAACTTTTTTTTTCTTTCTAAACATAGCCTCTATTTTTTGGATATTTTTTTAAATCCCTGCCCAAGGATATGTTTATTGATTTGAGAGAGAGACATCACTGTGAGAGAGAAACATTGACTGGTTGTTTCCCATCTGCACCCCGACTGAGGGTGGAACCTGCAACCTAGGTTTGTGCTCTTACCGAGAATTGAACCTGCAATCTTTTGGTGTATGGGACAACACTCCAGCCTACTAAGCCACCTGGCTAGGACTTTCTGATAATCTTAACAGATGTAAAGGAGGGAATATTTTTCCCAGCAGCCAGTTAATATTGTGTAAGAATTGCACATTTGTTGTTTTTCTCCTCCTTTTGCACTTGTTTGGGAAACTGCTGTCTGTTTCCATGGATCACCTAATTGTGTTTGATTATGGGGTTATCTGATCTATAAATGGATAGGGAAGAACATGAAGACACCAGAGAAAATATTTATGAAGAAAGCATCTCAGACATACATATGTATCCAGCTTGTAATAGAATCGTTCAAAGCAGTGCTTTTCACTGCCCACTGGATACATGGCAGAGAGATTGCTGATACATTTTCCCTCCCACATACACTCTCCTATTGTTCCTACTATAAAAACAATAACATGTTAACAATAATAATAAAGGCCTTCCTAAAGATCAGCATATTATGATAAGTTGTTAGGTATTAACAGCAAGTCTGTAAAATGTAATTTGAGGCATACATTTTTTCTTTTTGAAGATTTTATTTATTTTTAAAGAGAGGGAAAGAGAGGGAGAGAGGGAGAGAAACATCATGGTGTGGTTGCCTCTTGTGTGCCCCCTACCGGGGACCTGGCCTGCAACCCACGCCTCTATATGAACTGGGAAGCAAACTGATGACCCTTTGGTTTACAGGCTGGCACTCAATCCACTGAGCCACACCAGCCAGGACTTGAGGCATGTATTTTCAAAATGACCTGCTCCAAATCTTGGCATGCTTGATTCAAATTGGCTGCTGTGGTCTAACATGTCTCCTTGAGTTTTTTCTTTCATTGCTTGAATACACTTGTACAATTTTTTCTTTTTTCTATTCCTGAAAAAAAAAAAAGGAATTGTGTAATATAATTCCTCTTGGTACATTTGTCTTTCAACAAGGTATTCGATATTTCTTTCTCTCTCTGTTTTTTTATTGTTGTTCAAGTACAGTTGTCTCCATTTTCACCCCACCATGGCCCCCACCCCACCCATCCTTACCTCCCACCCTCAAACCTACCCCCTTTAGCTTTGTCCATGTGTCCTTTATACCTGTTCCTTGATTGACCTTCCCTGATTTTTACCCATTATCCCTCTTCCCTCTCCCCTCTGGTTACTATCAGTTTGTTCTTTATTTCAATGTCTCTGGTTATATTTTGCTTGTTAGTTCGTTTTGTTGATTAGGTTCCACTTATAGGTGAAATCATATAGTATTTGTCTTTCACTGCTTGGCTTATTTCACTTAGCGTAATTCTCTTCAGTTCCATCCATGCTGTTGCAAAACATAGGAGCTCCTTTTTTCTCTCTGTTGTATAGTATTCCATTGTGTAAATGTACTATAGTTTTTGATCCATTCATTTACTGATGGGCACTTAGGTTGCTTCCAGCACTTGGCTATTGTAAATTGTGCTGCTACGAACATAGGGGTGCATAGGTTCTTTTGAATTGGTGTTTCAGCAACCTTAGGGTAGAATCCCAGCAGTGGAATTGCCAGGTCAAAAGGCAGATTCATTTTTAGTTTTCTGAGGAAATTTCATACTGTTTTTCATAGTGGTTGCACCAGTCTGCAATCCCACCAACACTGCACTAGGATTCCCTTTTCTCCACAACCACTCCAACACTTGTTGTTTGTTGCTTTGTTTATGATGGCCATTCTGACCGGTGTGAGGTGGTATCACATTGTGGTTTTAATTTGCATCTCTCTGATGGCTAGTGATACTGAGCATCTTTTCATGTGTCTCTGAACTCTCTGTATGTTCTCCTTAGAGAAGTGTCTGTTCAAGTCCTTTGCCCATTTTTTAATTGGGTTGTTTGTCTTCCTAGAGTGGAGTTGTGTGAGTTCTTTATATATTTCTGAGATCAAACCCTTGTCTGAGGTATCATTTGCAAAAATATTTTCCCATACGGTTGGTTCCCTTTTCATTTTGCTGATGGTTTTCTTTAACCATGCAGAAACTTTTTATTTTGCTGAAGTCCCATTTGTTTATTCTTTCCTTTATGTCCCTTTCTCTAGAGGACATACTGGTGAAATATTGCTTTGTGGAATATCTGAGATTTTCCTCCCTATGTTCTCCTCTAGGACTCTTATGGTGTCACAACTTATATTTAAGTTTTTTATTCATCTTGAGTTTATTTTTGTATATGGTGTAAGTTGGTGGTCAAGTTTCAACTTTTTGTGTATAGATGTCCAGATCTCCTAACACCATTTGTTGAAAAGGCCATTTTTACTCCATTTTATGCTTCTGCCCCCTTGTCAAATATTAATTGACCATAAATTTTTCTTTTTCTTTCCTCCCATGATCAACTCCCCACTTGCACAAAGCATCAAATCTCTCAAAGGCTGGCTTCTCAATACTTAGCAACTCTTTCTATTCTGTAATATTAGGGTGTGGGGAAATAAACAAGAAGTCTTTAAAGTTAGCAAGCAAATTTTTTGTGCATTTTTCTAATCCTCTAGAATCAAGATCTTAATTTGTCATTCATCTGGGTCTTGACCATTTTAATAGATTGATAACCCATCTTCTTAGGCTTTTTCATCATGTAATGAACTGAGTAGAGGATAATAAACTTACTTGGTCAGAGCACAGAGCCCCAGAATAAGTGCCTGTTTTTCACATGGGCAACTGGTCTTTCTGACTTCAAAGCCCAGAGAAATGCTGGTCAGGGGCAGGATTATGAGTGTGCCTGCCATAAAGTCACACCTCCTCAACTTCCAAAAAGGATGACTGAAAGTGCTTGTCCTTAGGTAGTAGTGAAGTGAGTTCAATATGCAGTCTTTTACTGGGATGGGTTGAAAATAACTGTAATTTTTATGAATTTGTCTGCTGCTAAATTTTGAATACTTGGTGTTGGGGGGATAGTGAGTGGGTAGGGCACACAATTCATCTTGTGCGTGAGAAACTCTTGGGCAGAAAACTTGTTGAGGCAATTTATATGAAAATAGAAGACGTTGCACACTCAATACTCACACAGCCCTATCAGTCAGGAGAGGCTAAAATGCTGTGCATGAAGAGAAAACAGGTTTGGAGGAATTAATAGTGCTCTTCAATGTGATGTCTAGAGATGGGCACTTTGAAGAGAGACTGCTGGAAACAGTAGTACTATCTCACCTTTAGTGGTTGATTACTATGTCTTAGCAACTATTCTATGAGCTTCCTGTGTGTTGATTCATTGAATGCTCATAATTGTGATAGGCATAATTGTGTGTTTGTGTGTGTATGTATGTTTATGAAGGTGAAAATCATAAATGTAAAATTCATAAAATAAAAATTAGCTATTTTAAAGTGAACAATTCAGTGACATTCAATACAAATGTTCCTTAACTTATGTTGGGGTTATGGCCCAATAAATCCATTGTAAGTTAAAAATGCCATAAATTGAAAATGCATTTAATATACTTAACCTACAGGACATCAGAGCTTAGCCTGGCCTACCTTATATGTACTCAGAAAATCTGCATTAGCCTGCAGTTGTGCAGAATCAATCATCAAACACAATGACTAAAGTGTGGAGTATCTCTTGTTGACCCACATGACTGTGTGGCTGACTGGGTGCATCACAAGAAACTATCATACCACATATTGCTAGCCTGAGAAAATACCAAAATTCAAAGTACAGTTTCTATTGAATTTGCATCACTTTTATACCGTTGTAAAGTCAAAAAATCATAAGTCAAATTTTCCTAAGTTGGAGACAGTGTATATTCACAATATTGTGCACCCCACTACCTCTATCTAGTTCCAGAATATCTTCATCACCTTGAAGGTAAACTCAGTGTCTACTGTCTTGGTTTTCTAGGGCTGCTGTGACAAAGTACCACATACTGGGTGGCTTAAAACAACAGACATTTATTGTGTCATGGTTGTACAGGCTAGAGTTCTGAAGTCAGTGTCTGCAGCCCTGCGTTCCTTTGGAGACTCTGAGTAGAATCCTTTCTTGCCTCTTTCAGCCTCTGGTATGGCCAGCAATCCTTATTGATCCTTGGCTTCCAGCTGAATCATTTCAATCTCTGCCTCTACTTTTCTATGGTGTTTTCCCTGTGTGTTTTCACACTGTCTTTTCTCTACCTACTTAACTCTGTGCCAAAATTTTCCCTTTTTATAAGGACACCAGTCAGATACTAGACTAGGTATATCCTAACCACTTTATTCTAACTTGATTACCTCTAAAAACCCTATTCCAAATAAGATCACGTTTTGAGAGACTTAAGGTTAAGACTTCAATATATCTTTTTGGGAGAACACAATTCAACCTATAACACCAATTAAGCAGTTCCTCCTCATTCCTCTCTCCCCTCACCTTTGGCAACCACCCATCTGCTTTCTGTCTCTGTGGCTTTGCTTACCCTGGATATTTCATAAAAATGAAATCATACAATATATGAGCTTTAGTGTCTGGCTTCTTTCACATGGCATGTTTTTGAGGTTCATTCACATTGTAGCATTTATTTATTTATTTTGCATGAATATATTTATTTATTATGAGTAAATAATATACTTGTTTTTCAAATGAAGAAATGAGGCACATAAAGGTTAAATAATAGATCCAAGATCATACAGACAAGAGATATTGGTTGTGGGAATAGAACCTAGAAGATTGCTTGAAATGCCTGTGCATCCTCAAGGAGTATTACCTCAGAGAGAAATGAGCACTAGAAAGAGCTCAGGCCAGCAGCAAGGAGAGGAAGAGGGTGGTTGTGCATTCCAAGGGCCTCTAAGAATGGAGCCTAGTATTCAATTTTAAGTTGTTTCTTATTTTGTTCTGTGCTGTGCAACCACCTTCTCTATTTTCCCCAAACATTTAGTAAACTTTCTAAAGTAAGTAAAAAAAAAAAATTTACTTTACTTTAGTAAAGTAAATTACTTTACTGTTTCATATTAAGTATGCTTTGTGGAAAAACATGAAGGGCAGCATCCAGAGTGGAGAGGGGAATGTGGAATAAAGGATGACCTGAAAAATGTAAGCCCTGGGAATTTTGCAAATTCACAGATATTTGACTAAGCTATTTTGTTGAAGAATCTATGAGATGTAGGATTTGGGGTCAGGCCCACATAGCTTTGTGTGATCAGCTTGATGTCACCTAGAAGCTCTGATGTATCAAAATTCATCCTTTTGCCCTCACCACCCAAACTTATCACATGCTCTCTCTGCCTTGGATGAGCGAATACCAAAGTAGTGCATTCCAGAAGCGGTCTAAGAATTGTTCGTTTGCTAGGTCAGTTTCAGAACAGTCTAAAAACTTCAAAAATTGCAAAAGCCAACTTGCCAAGCCAGAGAGATGTGGTTCTCCACATGCAAATCAAGACTGGATTTTGTGGACTGGTGTGGGCTCCTTTCAGGAACAAAGGCAGTACACTCATTTCTAGAACTGCTTCAAGCAACAGAAATTTCTTCTCTCACAGTTCTGGAGGCCAGACAAGGTGGTGGCAAGATTTATTCCTTCTGGAGGACTCTGAAGGAGAGTCCGTTCCCATTGGACATGAGTGGCCAGGGACTATTCACCCTTGGTCTGAGTATTCAATGGTGGGAGAACTATTCAATTTCTGCTGCCCCTGCTGGCACCTTGGCTCTGAGAGGTGGACTCAGCCTGTGTGAGTCCTGGAGCCACCAGAAAGGACATAGAGTCATCACAGACGGAAGTATGAGATGCCTTGTGTTTGGTGGATGCGAATGTGTGCTGGAACAGTCAGAGCAATCCATCTTCTATGGAGTGTGGACAGGAAGGTCTGAATGCTCTTGCAGTTGCTACCTCAGTGGCTTGTCCTCTACTGCATAGTCTAAGTCTATAACCTATGTTTTATCTTGTTATGTAATTGAAAGGGACCAAAGTTTCGCCACCCTGAAACTGCCTTTTGGAATATTGATTTTAAACTAGTTATTAAGAAACAAAAGACTCAGAACCGTTGGCTTTATCCCCTTCCTGCCTAAAGAGATTCAGATGGAGAAACCTGTTTCAGCAAGGGAACCTTAACATAATCACCTTAGCATTAGACAGGAAGTCTCCAAACCTGTTGACTAGATTTCCCCACCCCCACCACCAACCCCATCCCATTGTTTTTGAGTTGCCTACCAAAACTTTACCTGCCTGTGTGTTCTGTTCTTCCTCAATTACCTTCAAATCGCCCATTCTCACTTTTGAATTCTAATGTCCTGCCCCATCTTTCTCCTTTGCTCAAAATGATATCTATAGATATAGATATAGATATAGATATAGATATAGATATAGATATAGATCCAATTTTACTTCACTGTTCTGGGGGATTTTCATGCTTATGTAAATTCTTCATGCTCATGTATTAAAATTTGATTTTCTCCAAATAATCTGTCTCTGCTAATTTGACTATTAGACCAGCTAAAAGAACTTAGAAGGTGGGAGAAAAAGTATTATTTTTTTAGCCCCACTTGATAATACTGTTTTTTCCTTTCTTTTCTTTTTGTATCAAGCTTTTAAAAAAGTGTGTGCTTAGGGAAAAATTAAATCCCAGAATCCTTTGCTCAAGAATGTTGATGAATGTGAAGCAAATAATTCCTAATGTTTGTCATGTACCCTGGGGGATACAGTAATATCACCAACCGTTGGTAAACCCAGGAAACAAAGTTTTATAAAAAAAGCATCACCATTTATTTTTAAAAATCAGCTATTTTAAGACAATTACACATGGTGATGATGATTTCACACCATGCAGTGTGAGTGGGTATTCTGTATCACTCTAGGAAGCATGACTATTCAGTTAAGTGAAATGATTATTCTTGCAAGTTATTTTTGCTTAATTTTGATTCCATTCTTGTGCACACAGGAAAAATAAAGTGATAGCTATCATTAAGATGGCTATGCTAAGGAGAAGAATGTCACAAATATCTAGATGATGCAGTTTTATATCAGTTTCTTCAATAGAAAACCAGCTAGTTTAAATAATGGTTTGATTTTTTTTCATCCAATTTATGGACTCAGAGCAAAGCTTTTGGAAGTTCATTCTGTCAAATATATAGTATCTGACATTATTGTAATTTATTACTTTACTTAAGAACCATTCTACAACATACACAGAAATTTCAGTGGAGTACAGCATCATAGGAAAAATGGTGTTATTGTAATTTAACAAACCTGGGCTCATGCATATGGTGCCTTGATGCATGACCCAACAATTTACGTGGGTTTTTATTTACGTGATTCCAACCTCAGTGGGGCTGGGAGCACTTTTGTTTGGAGCTCTGTTCTGTCATGTGACCCAGCACTTCCCTGGCTCCCCACCAGGCTATAAGCCAAAAACATACCCAGAAATTCCCCTCATCCTTATCAGTTTGTAAGCCAGCTGTTCATAGTTCTCCATGTCCTCTGAAAAGTACACTTGTGGGTTCAGAGTCGCCATCTTCTTGCAGCAGCTCTCTCCTTCAGGATCTGGGGGATGTTATCCTCAGACTCCCTGAAGTAGTCCAGGAAACATGTGCTGTGTTACACTGGATCACAGCAAAGCCCAGGAAGGCACAGGTCCCAAAAGAGTGGCTTCTCTGTACATCCTCCAGAGAAGCCAAAGTCAGCATTCCCCAGTCACAGTTCAGCATTCCAAGCATCTCCCACTAATCTGTGCTTGGTTCAGCAGGTTCTTGCAATTCCCAGCTCCATCAGCATTGCCAGATCTTCTTTAGGCTTTATCAGCTCTCTCCTCATACCCTTTTCTCTAGCAGTTGGCTGCTACTTCAGTATAGACCACATGCCTGCTTCCTTATAACACCAGGCCCAGTGGCCGAATCCTCAGAGGAGTGCGTGTAGCTCCTTCCTCACCACTGGCAGCAGGGCAGAATCTCTCCTGGCTATGTGAGGAGTCAGGATACATTCTGAAAGTTATGAACACCTCCCCCCACTCCCCCAGCGCCCCCCCTCGCCCCGGGCAGTAGCACAGCTATTACCTTGCCTTTTGTCATGCAAAGTATCTTAAATGCTGTATCATCTTCTTCCCCCATCCCCTAATAGAGGGCTGTGGGGACTTTTGGGACCTCTTGCTCTGCACCCCTTTACATTATTACTAAATTCAGAAACCTGTGGAGCGGAAGTATATTTGGAATTAGATGTAGTGTGTTCATAGTTCAGAACTGCATCCAAACAAGCTGTGGTAGTTTACCAACAAACCTGAAACTATGTTTGACAGACATAAATGTTTTTTATTTATACAAGGAAACTCAACTACAAAATACTTTGGGTAGAGAAGATGTGGAGCAAAAATAGTGCTTCAGTCTGGCAGCCTGGCTCTTTTTCCTTTCAGCATGTTCTTAGATTTTAGAAATGTTTGAGCCTTAATGGCTACTTTGTAAATCAACTGAAGTGGACTACAATATTGTCCTTGTACTTTATTTTTCCAACAAATGAGTCTTCTAAATTTTGGTACATTTTGTTAAAAATCAATTGGTAATTTTTAATCAGGTGCAGGAGACCATTCTGTGTGGCGTGGGCCCAGCTCCCACTCGGAGATGCACAGGACCCATGCCAACGGACAGGTTCTCCCGGGGGGAATAAGGTCTGCATTATGCCTAGGCTGCTTTGAGTCTTGCTTTTGCTGAAACTCCCTCACCCTGAATTGAGACAAGTGTTTATTGTAACTTCCTAATATCCATGCTAAACCTTCCTAGGATGAGTGTAACTGGTTCGATCACTTTTCCCTTTTTCATTTGCAAATATCCTTGTTCTATGATGTGATTAGAGGCATTGGCTCCTTTGTTGTCTGTCAAAGGTAACCCCCTAATGCGAACCTGTGCATAGTAAATGAGGACCATCATGTAATGTGGGAAGAAACCCAATAAAGACCTGTCATGGTGGAGGCCATGGGCTTTTCTCCCCTTGAGAGAAAAGCCATGCTATCCCTTTTCCTCCACCAGACTCGGTAGTCCGTGTGAATGTCTCATTTCATCCATAATGATGCGGACACTACAGGCTGGTGTCTTCATCAATCAGGTATTCAAAAGACTTTGGCTCTGAAATCTTTTAGGAAAATGCAGTTATTGAGAACAAAACTTGTACTCACAAAACTGAAGGAAGAATTGAGTAGAATAATTTAAATTTGAGAGTAAATAATTATGCTTCAAAATATCTTACTTATGGGAAAATATTTTGATGGAACTTTCACATTCAATTGGGTGAATTTATATTCTGTATTGCAATGAATGAAATTGAGAACATCTATGATTTTGCAGCATTTAAATTTGGGAAAACATTAAACAATTATAAATAGAGACAACTTATTTGAAGTTTTGTCTCATAAAATATCTGTCAAAGAAAGTTTCTCTGAGTGGAGAAACCTCTGATAATATTTGGTCTGAAATATTAACACCTTTAAATAAAAAATTAGAATTGAGAATATTTTCTATTTATCAGAATTAGTTTTTCACTTACCAGGTACATGAACACCTGTAGAAAGAATATTTTCTTAACTAAAAATATAGTGGTGAACTGAGAAGAGGGAGTTGAAGATGTGAATGACTTCAGATGGAAAACTGTAAAATGCAACTCTGAAGAAGGTTGCAGGCAATTTTATGAAAAAGGAAAATATACATATTAAAAATACATTATTTAGAAAAATACCTGTGACATGGTATTAGATATAGATATTTCTCCAGAACTGATTACAGTATTTATGAACTAATATTTAGTTTATATAAGTATTATTTTTAACTGTTCAGAAAAATCAATGTAAAAACTTTTAAAATTCTTGCTTAACACACTTTTTTAATTTTGAGAAATGGTTTTATTATTAAAAATAATTATTGACAAGAGCTATTTTATAGAACTATCATTAAAATAAAACCAACCTGTCAATCTGTAAATGCATACTTTAAAAATTATATACTTTTATTTATTTTTCCCTCCTTAACTCTCAAAATTGTCCCAGTATGGAAAATAATTTACATAGTCATGTTGTTGAAACAGATGGCTTATTTTGCCCTGATCGAGTGGCTCAGCATTGTCCCCATACACCAAAAATCTGCGCGTTAAGGCTCCGGTGAGAGCACACGGGCGGGGGTACAGGTTTCATACGTGGCCCAGGCACATACAGGAGGCAACCCAATGATGTTTCTCTCTCTCTGTCTCACAGACTCACACACACCCACATACATGCTTCTTCTCTTTCTCTAAAATCAATAAACATATGCTTGGGTGAAGGTTTAAAAAAAAACAGATGCCTATTTCGAGTTGTTTTTAAAAATCCTACGGTCTTATATATGACTGGGTGGTGTTTCACAGTCATTTACCCACTTGCAGACTCTGGAATGCCAGGAAAAGATGGCTGTTAGTTCCTTGATTAGAAGATGAATGCACCCGGAGTATTTGCTGGTTTCTTGCTCCTTCCCCAGCTCACTCTGACTAGCCTGCCCGCAGTCACACTGACAGTGACTGCCTTCTCTCATTCAGGTAACTGCATTCGGTATCTATGCATTTTAAAAAAGTGTTTACTTTATTTTGATAATCATATTTGTATTCATTATGTATCATTAGTAAATCATTTTATCATCTATTTACATTACAATATATAATGTCTTTCTATGTAGAAGGAAAATATAATTCTTTCAGTATTATACTACGCACAAACACACCACTAATGAGTTCATTAAGAGTTAAATAATTAGGTAATTGGTGTTTTAAATGCCTGATACCATGCAGAAATCCACAGTGGGTTTCACAGGTTATTAAGGGATATAAGTAATAGAGGGAAACACATTATTATTTTTCCCTTTGGTGTAATAGAATATGGGCTCCTGCTATCTAAAAATTCCCTATCCACTGGAATTTCAGGAAAAGATTAGACTCAGATGACAAGGGCTACCTATACTTACTGAGTGACTTTTTTACTTATTACTTTTAACAGTTTTACTGAGATATAATTGACATGTAACATTGTATAAGTCTAAGATGTATAATGTGTTGATTTGATATACTTGTATATTGCAAAATGATCACCACCATAATCTTACCTAACACCTTCATAGCCGGAGAGACTTTTTTAAATGCTAGACACTCTACTAAGCCCTGGGGGTTTAACAGTGAAAATACTGAAAGTTTTTGTCCTTATAAAGCTTAGGTATTAACTATGTCAGGCGGAGATACATGCTTAAAGAAAAAAATAAATCATGCTAAGAGGACACAGACAGATGAGGAAAGTGCTATTTTATTAAGTTGGAGGAAGTCTTTTTGGTACAGTGCAGAGAGTATATTGGGGAAAGAAGGCCAGGCCAAGCTGAGGCAGGAAGAAGTGCAGTGTACCTGAGGAAAAGGGCCAGCATGGTGAGGGAGGGGGAGGCCATGGGGAGAGGGCAGGAGAGATCACACAGGCTGGGAGCTAGCAGGGGTCAGGGAAGACCTTGGGGGACCTTGAAGGCCAGAGCAAGGACTTCGGATTATATCCTCAGTGAGATGGGAAGCCACTAAAAGTTTTGAGCAGAGGAATGCCACACTGGCATATGTGTTTGCCAAGAGTTGTTTTGGCTACGGTATAGAAAGAATACTCTGTGTGTGTGTGAGCAAGTGTGTGATGGGGCAAGTGTGTAACAAGGACACCAGTGAGAAAGCTCTTGTAATGGTGCAGGCAACACATGACAGAGGCTCAGACCAGGGTGGCCATTCTGGAGGTGGTGAGAAACAGTGGATTCCAGATATTTTTTGAGGGCAAAGCGACATGATTTGTACTGAATTGGAGGTGGGAGAAACTTGAAGGCTTTTAGCCTGGGTATTAGGAAGAAAAGAGTTGCTATTTGCTGCACTGGGGAAGAATGGGAGAGAAGCATGTTTGGACAGGGTGGGATGCAGGAGTCAGAAATTTAGTTTTCAACTCATTAAATTGGGGATGTCCCTACAACAGCCAAGTGGAAATACAACAGCCAAGTTGATTACTTGTTTCCCTGAGCCTCTTACTTCATCAGGAGATTGGAGCTGCCAATACTACCTATCTTTTAGCCATGAAGGTCAAAAGACTTATCAGGTTAAAGTATTAACACTTTGCCAGAGCTCATGGTATCTGCCCAAATGTTACTATCACGAATATCTTTGATGCATTCATATTTTCTGAGAAAATTCATACAAAAAAAGAACTACTGTTATACAGGGTGCAGAAAAAGTAGGTTTACAGTTGTGAGTATGCAAATCAGAGTTTATTTTTGTATTACAATTTATTTCTTCTTTTATTATTTTCCTACAAACTGCACACCTGCTTTTGCCCCACCCTGTACTTGAGGGCAATAGAGTCCGTCCCCAGAGTCACAGAGTTAGAGCCAAAGTGCTCTCCACTAGTTCAAACCCTCGTTTTATGGAAGAGAGGACTGATGGACACCAGGGAGCCCTGTAGCAAGTCCAGAACCTGGCTCTGGGATAGGGGGCTGCTGCTCCTGAAGCTTGTAAACTTTTTTTTTTTAAGATTTTTTAAATTTATTTGTAGAGGGGAAGGGAGGGAGAGAAACACCCATGTGTGGTTGCCTCTCAAGCACCCCTACTGGGGATCTGGCCTGCAACCCAGGCATGTGCCCTAGACCAGGAATTGAACCGGGAACTCTTTGGTTTGCAGGCCGGCACTCAATCCACTGAACCACACCAACCAGGGCTGTAAACTTTTTATTACGTAGTATTTCCATGGAATGCGACATTTTTTGTCCCCCTGATGCCTCAGTTTTGAAGGCTAAAAATCCAAGATGATTTCATGTTTAGCAAGGCCTCTGACCATTTTAATCTTCAGAAAGTAAGGAGGCAACTGGACCCAAAGAGAAGGTGTCTTGAGTGAGGGCCACATCATGTTTATGAGAGTGAGATGTGGTAGGAGTGCTTTCCTGAAGTCACAACTTTCAGGGGACCAGACATCATGTTACAGAAGAGAAAGAGTTGGTCCACCTGGTGCTAGCAGAGGCAAACACTGAACATTGCAGTGGAGAGAGATTGGCTGTTTCCTTATGAATGGTGCCACCCAGAGAAGGGGAAGCTAGTGCTCAAAAGCCTGAACTCCCCCTTCCAGGGTTCGGGCAGGTTTTTAAGGCTATGGGAGAACAGATATGTGGAAGCACTGCCTGGGCAAGTTTTAATTGGAGGACCTTGGAGCTTGGCCATTTACAGTTACGAGTGTAAACACAGGCTCCTACCGGACAACAGACCCATTTTATCATTTGTTCTGTGTTGGGGTGCGGGGCAGACTTTGTTTCCAGTGCAGCTAGAGGTCAAAGTGCTGTTCTGTGTGCCTCCTTCGGCTGCACGACTTGCGGTTTCCATCTGTTGTCTCTGAGCAACAACTCAGCACCTCGATAAACAGGACAGGGTGATTTTGAGCTGCTTCTGGGGTTGCACTCAGGAACATGGGCCTGGCTGGCTCTTCTCTTATGTGGAAATATCACAGGATCGAGCTTCCTCAGTCACATGGGCCTGTTGAGCCCAAGGAACTGAAGGACAAGATAAATGTATCTACTGTAAAGTTGTTGCCTACGGAAATGCAGACGTTTCTAGGATTCCAGATTTTGTTGTCATCTAAGAGGTTCTTTTCCTCCCTATCTCAGACATTTCCCCTTGTCCTCCACCTGGCAACTTCTAGGTGATGCTGGTCAGAAAGTACACACGTCTGATCTTCCCATTCATTCTGAGATGCTGATTAATACATAGTTTATTCTCCAGCCCTTTTGAGAGTCTGATGTTCCTGCAGAAATGCCTGTGACAGGGCTGGAAATGAGTGGGTGGGATCCTTTGCCATTAAGGTTCGCAGCAGCTGTGAGTGCTGGGGAGCGGAGGGCGGCGGTATTCCCAGGGCCTCTCACTCTGCCCAGTGTGGGCACTTTTCACTAGCAGCTAAACCAAAAGGAAATGACCAATCTCTCCCCTGGCCCATGGGAATATGCACTCAGCCAATAATGCTGATGATAAAGAGGCTCTCCCACCCAAAGCAGCTTCACTTTGTGGGTTAGCCCAGGGCATCTTGAGGAGCAGGGAGGTGGCTGGGCACTGCCTTGGGCACTGTCTGTTGGATGCGAGAGGCCAGAGGGGCTGGAATCTGCTCAGAGCCTGCACCCATGCTCCCTAGCCAGCATCCATTCTCCCCTCTCCCTCTGTAACAAATGTTGCAAACTCCTAATAAGCCAGTGAGATGGAAGAGAAGCCTTCTGAATGGGGTTTGGAGCAAAGCTATTGTTTTCTGATTTAAAAAAAAAAAAAAAAAAAGCACAGCGTCTGGAGTAGGGATTTTGATGATAAAAATGAAAGTCCCACACTAAGGGCTGCAGAGCAGAAAGACGCTGGAGCTTGGGTCTGCTGACACAGCCCACATGCTGTACCGTTCTTCACTTGGACCTGTTGTTAGGTGAGGGAAAAAACCATCCCATCTAAGCTGGGACTAAGCTGGTGTATCAGGTTTTTGTTACACGTGGTTAAAAGCAGCCCTAACTGCCAACTGCATCTCACCCTTTGAGCTTGGCTCTGCCACTTACTTTAGGACAGCACTTCATCTCTCTAAGCCTCAGTTTCCACATTTCTAAAATGGGGGTAATAGCACCTTCCCTACATGGGTGGATCCTGAGGGAAACGCAGGGATGCTGTATGTGTCTGGGATGACTACTATTTTTGTTGGTAGCCATTGGGCTCTGGCCCTCTCGAGGAGGGAGAGCGGTGTGGTGTGATATGGTAAGTAAGGAAAGAGCATTTGGACAGGAAGGGAGTTAACTCTCAGGGGTAATGAACCAGCCAAGAGGAGAAAAATCTCCGAGAACATATCCACTTAGCCCAGCCACCAGGAGGCAGAATCCAAGGGTGTGAGCTCTTCTGAGGCCAAGGCTCTTGCAGTTAAGTTCCCTCAGGTGTCTCTTGCTGAATCAGGAAACTAGAGCCTGGGTGTGGATGGGCTCAGTGTGCAGGTGTGAACACGTGAGTGGCTGCAGCTGGTGAGGAGTAAGAGCTTTGTGGCTGCGGGTAGATCCTCGTGAATATGAGGATGATGAAAGAATTGCGTGTGTGTACACATACCATTCCAGGCCTTGGGCAGTGGCAGGTAGGTCAGGGAGTAATCTTTTACAAATGAAAGTCTAATTTTTCATTCCCCTGTTTTAAAAACCCTTTATTGCCTTTAGGCGTATACCTAAAAGGAGGACTGGGGAGTGACAGCTAAGGGGAGCAGGGTTTCTTTCTGCGGTAATGAAAAATTTCCAAAACTGTTTGTGGCAATGGCTGCAAAATGCCATAATTATAGAAGCCATTAAATGGCACACTTTAAATAGATGAATTGTATGGTATTTGAATTATATCTCAATGAAGTCATAAAAAATTGCAATGCTTTGTTAGTGTCTTATTGCCAGCCGGATAAAGGCTTCTCCAGAACTGCCTTCTGTTGGCCACTCTGGTCTGACCATCTGACCAGCACTGGGTTGCCCAGGTGCATCTGCACCTCCAGCCACAGAGAATAGTTGCATTCTCCTGGCTGCATCATGTGGCTGCATGCCTGTGGGTCATGGTGCTTGTTGGAATCCTAGCTCTGGTTCTGCAAAGTGAAGCTGCACTAATATTTCCTTGAAAGAAACTCCCTTGATGTTGATTGCTCCCCATGTTCTTCATTCACTTAGCTCTTGTCTCCCCTGCTAGACTCCAGGCAACCTGAAGGCAGCAACCATGTTGCCTTGGATGTTGTGTCTCTAGCCAATGGTATTCAAGGGGACATGGGGAGTGTCTGTGTGGGGACCACCTGGTCCCCCAGGGAGGAGTTTTCGTCCTGGCTCTGTTTAGGATTGCCTTCACATGGTGATGATAAAAAGCAGACCGGTAGCTTCATTGTCATTTTTATGTTTTCTACAGACAATGTGCCCCTTGTTGCTTTGCATGGGAGCAACTATTCCCACCCTCCCTTCCTTGGTGGGTATTTAATGCAGTGCCCGGCACACAGTAGGTAGTTTGTAAATGAGTCAGGGTGGCTGGATCCAGAAGCTAGGCAAAGACTAGGAGGGAAGGTCTGATCGAGAAAATGTCCAGGACAAGGAGATGCTCAGCAGACCATGCCAGAGAGAGAGGCTCAGGGCCCGACGTGGAGTTGGGGAGGCAGGGAGGCTGGCCAGTTCGATGGAGGAGTTAACAAACCCAGGAAGAAGAAGTCAGATGAAAAGATGTATGGTGACTATGGCTGTACCAAATTTCCCCCACGTGACGTTTCTCAGCAGCTTCCCTGTAGGTTGGTCCCTGTGTTTCTCTTGGTCCTCCCTTGTGGGTACATCTTCCCTCTCATCAGCTGTAAAGACTCGTGTTGACAAAGATTCTACCTCAGGGCCTCTAGGAAAACCTAGCTTCACGTATCATAATCCTCCAATACTGAACACCTACTATGTTTATGACGTAGGACTAAACACTCTAAATGTAGTATCTCATTCCATATATTCATGAAATCCATGAGCATGTTAAATAATAGGGTAACATTAGCTGCTGTAACCGACAGCCCTAAAATCTCAGTGAGGTAACACAATGAAATTATTTTTTGTTCATAGCACAGTCTAATGTGGCTTGTGTGTGTGCATGTTTGTATGTGTGCTGGGCTGGAAAACTCTATTCTTTGTAGTCTCTTAGGGACCCAGAATCCTTCACCTGGTGGCTCCACTTTCCATAGGACTTGTGAGTCCTTTGCTGGGTTTTTGCATCCAGCTGGCTGAGGAGTAAGAGACAACGCATGCAAGATTGTGAGGTCTCAGAGGCCAGGCCTGGAAGGGCATTCACCCCTTCTCTCCACGTCCCGCTAAGCAGAGCTCATTCATAGGGCACTACTGGCAATGTTGGGAAATGTTTAGCTGTGTCTAGGAGAGAGAATGAACTAGATTGGTGAACACATGGCATTGTGTCTGTCACAGAGATGTAGTTATGATTGTTACTATTTTACAGATTGGCTAATGTTAGCCATCTTCTAGCCAAATGAGCTTTTTCCCTGAAAGAAAGTCTGTCTTCTGCTATTCTAAAGTCCCTTGGACCCTGTACAGGTTCTGACACCAAAGTACCCAACACACTCATGTTGTACTGAATTGGAGAAGCTAAATTTTGTAGCAGAGTGGTGAGTGATTCTTAAATGTGTTCTCACTTCTCTGCGACTTTCTGGTTTTCCACTTTCGCAGGCACCCCTTCTGCTCCGCTTGGAAGTTGACAGCTGAAATCCTTCTCTCCCAGCCCAGGCTGGTGTTGCACAGTGAGACTCTCCTTCAATAGGTGGGCAGCCTTGGGACCTGCAGGATGCTCCCTCCCTGTAGTTTCTTGGTGGGATAAGAAAATTCTCCAGATGCAGAAATACAATGGAAGTGGCATGGAGGAAGAGAAGCAGGAAGGATTCTATTGAGCTTGGTAGTTCTTTCTCTTTAAGGAGAAAGAATAAATGATTATCTCAAAGAAGAGGGTTGTCTATTTGTGATGAATTGGTTGCTTTAGATGGAGGTTATTCCCCCTTCCTTATACCAAGCAAGCTCGAGTCCAGGTTCAAGGGCAGGTCCTGGAGTGTATCCCACCATCACCCTTTCATTACCCCTTTGCCCTATGCTAGAAGTTATATATGATTCATTAGGGGTGTTCTATCTTCCTCCTCTTTTTCATTCATTTCACTAGAGAAAATAGCCTGTGACATTTCATGTTGTTCCTCACCCAAACCCTAGACTTAGGAATGCCTAAATGGCTATTTCTTATTGCATTTTCTTTTTTCCTCCCAATGACCTAATCAGTGATTATCGTTGTGGATATCTGAGAATGGATACAAATGCAGAAGAAGTGAGTAAAAGACTTACCAGAGGAAGAGAAAAGGGCCCCAGAGAACAGAAATCATCAAAAACAAAGACTTCAGATACGGCTTAAACAGCCTCATCATTATTAATTTAGGAAGCTTAAAGAGGGTTGGCGACAAGAAAAGGGCAGAAAAAAATCCTAATGATAAGCCTGCCAAGCATGTGAAGGTTGTCCAATCCTCTGAGAACCAGAATGATTGCAGGCCGTTCACTTCCTTTGTTCTTCCTTTGGGGCCAGAGAGAGTGTATTGTGTAGGCAACAGGCCCCAGGAGGCCCACAGTGGAAAGCAGGCCTGCAGCGGATGACCTCTCCCTGTGGGTTGTTGGCAGGGTTCGGGAAGGCTCAGCGCTGCTGGGCAGTGTACTGGGCATGTCTAATCGAATATGAAAACTATTTCATAATGGGGCCAGCCTGGACATTGGCCAAGAAATGGAAGTTGCCTACCGCGCTGAATCAGGGTGCAGGCAGGCCCCTCTTGTGCCAAGCCTTGCTTATTCAGTAAAGTTACTAAGATGTGGGGGGTGAAATAAGGGTTTTAGGTGAGGGGTGAAGGCAGCTGAGGCAGTGGGTGTGAGGAGGACTTTGGGAGTGGTTTTTTGTCAACCGCTATGCAGTACTTCAATATTTTAGCAATGATTCCAGCTGTCCTGATGTGTGCCAGCTGAATTTCTGCCTTAGGAACATCACCCCTATCACTGGCGCTGCCAAGGTGAATGAGCAACAACACAGAACTGGAGTTCTTTGGCGGAACCATTCGCTGGCTCTTTCAGAGAAAGTTAATGAGACATAGATGACAGTGCTCAAGAGTACAAGATTCAAGGTCCACCACGGCTAGTTGCCCTTGACCTACCTGACTTTCCTCAAGGTGCTATTCCTTAGGATGCCCCTGCCTTCCTTCCACTCAGCCACTTTGGTTGCTTTCCCATTGGGCTCTTGCTCTCAATTCCTCATGCAGGTCCCATGTATTTTAATCAAAGGCAAGGAAAAGGCAGCTCCTGGATTGTCATTAGGATGATAGGATGTGAAATGACCACTGCATTGTTTTCATTTCTCCAAGACAGGAGCCTGGTGTTCTACATTGTCAGCTCATTAGAGGATGTCACTGAGAAATGCAAAATAGCCCAACTCCAGCACTATCAGCTCCCTCCAATTCCCTCAGCACAGAACATCAGAGCTGGAGCACGCTAATCTGATTTCATCACTTGGGCAGTGGAGTTTTTTATTGAGCTCACTCAGAGGAGGCTGCAGGGCTTAAAAAAAAAAAAGGCACTTTTGGGCAGAAGGAGGGCAGAGAGCAGGTGTTTCCACAATCATATATATTCTGAATATGTGTGTGTGTGTGTGTGTGTGTGTGTGTGTGTATATATCCTACTTTGTTCTTGTTCCAGAAAGGATATAAGGCTATTCTCAATCTGACGTGCTTTAGCTTAGACCCAAGATAGGTAGTTACAATGTACCAAACCTTTAAGAAAGGAGAAATTATGGAATATTGATTTCCTTCAAGACTATAAGCAAATGATATACCTTCTGACTTTTCAATATAATATTAAGCTACCCAAATTTATAATAAAGAAACCATCCCCCTTATTGAAGCAGAGTGGTTCAGAACCACCTCCTAGTGCTTCTAATACTTTCCTCTAAAACAGCCTGATGCTAGTGGGTCAGAACCCTAAAGGTAAGTGCAGAGAGCCCTGCCAAAGCTGAAACTTCTTCCAAGTCACGTATTATAAATTTAAATGTTAAATCTTGCATGCTACTCCTCAATTTACCTGTTTTAATATAAAATTATACATCTGATTTTTAATATAAAAAGATCCTCTCTTGTCCCTACACTTTTGGTAGTGTCACACTATTCATGGCACACCTTGTGCCCTCCTTAGCATCTGATTGCAGAAAAGTCCAGCTCACCCTTTTCATGCTGCAGCCAAGGAAAAAGGGGCCAAAGTCCTAGCCCAGAGAGAGCAGCAGCCAGCAGGTGCAGACCAGCCCTGGCATTCCCAGGCCTTCTTGGTCCCCAAGATCCAGGCTAGTGTGTCAGCGCATCCTCATCACTGGACTTTTGGGACTGTCTGTTCCACTCCCAGGCCTACTGACTAAAAGGGAATCTGGACATGGGGTTGGGTGTACGTTGCCAGTTTTCAAAATTTTCCTTGTGCTTTAAATTTGAGTTGGAGTAAAACCGCTCTCTTGAGTCTAAGTGTTTCTACATATAAAATATAGCTTAGAAAATTCCCTCCTTAGAGAGAAATATAATATTATGAGGGTTATTTATGCCTTAAAATGCACGAATCCCTCTAGAGCCCAGATGGTGATCACGAAATACCACTGAAAGAAACCAGGTCTCCTCAGTAAAGTGGCTGATTCCAGGCCAGGAGAGAAAATATACAAGAGGAACCTGGTGTGTCTTGTTATCCTGATATGCAAGCAAACTTTTAAAGAGACCAGAGTGTGTCAAAAAGACTCAGGAACCAACCTGAATAAGCTCCTGTTGTCCAAAGGGGGCACAATTCAGACATCAGTAAAGACAGTCACTGCAGTAGTTGAATCACTTTCAATATCTTAATAACCTTGAGTTCATAAATGATTCTTATAAGAAGAAATCTTATTGGTCACCTTTGGAGAAGTCTCATAAACTACCTCATCATTTTGAAAACTAATAAATGGAAAAATTAAGTGTTTACTTACTTCTAGTATCTGAATTCTACCTCAGGAAAGCCCAAAAGTTGATTAGGAAGTTTTTCTTCATATAGGTAGTTTGGCTAATAAATTAAAAAAAAAAAAAAAAAGAACAATGGAATCAGAATGTAACTTTTCACAACCCTGAACAAATACATGGATCCAGGCCAGGGCTTCTCAAGTTTTTACTATTGACATTTTGGGCCAAAAATTTTTTTGTGGTGAGGGGCTGTTCTGTGTGTTGTAGCAGCATCCCTGATGTGCACCTACGAGATTCCAAAGCATCCCCTATCTCAGCTGTGATGACCAAAAATGTCACCAGATATTGATAATGTTGCCTGAGAGGCCACGATCACCCTGGTCAAAAACCAGCGCTCTAGGCCAGCGATTTTCAACCTATTTTATCCTATGGCACACATAAACTGATTACTAAAATTTGGCGGCACACCAAAAAAAATATATATGTTTGTCAATCTGACAAAAATAGGGATAATTTTGATAATTTCATTTCTACCAGATGGCTATTGTTGTGTTGGCTGTTGTCATTTTTTTATTTGACTATTTAAGGAAAAAAGAGTTCAGCGCCCCTGACTAAATAGTCAGGTATTGCATACTTTAAAAATTCTTGCAGCACACCCATTGAAAATCACTGCTGCAGGCAATAATATCAATAGATATCAACAAAACGTCATAAAAACTAGACTTTATGTATCTCTTCTAATGGAAGTACACAATACCTACCACCTTTGAAATTCTTGCTAAAACAAACCAGAAACCAAAACCTGATCTGAATGAAGCCTGTATATCCGGCTCCCATGGAAGTAGGAGGCAAACATCCGCATGTGTGCATGCACACACAGACTCACACCAGCATCTCCTGCTGCAGTCAGCAAAATCCAGATGGTATCACATGCTAAGGGCAAATGGCATGGTTAAATCAACAACAAAAAACATGTACAAGGAATAAGCAGTGATAGAGGGAAAACCTATATGTTGCAAGAGTATTATATGAAGGGCATATCAACCAATTGCATTGTTGGGATCTTATTTAGATCCCAATTTAAATAGACTATTAAAAATTTATAGGATTCATGAGGAAATTTAATGATATTGAGGAATTGTCAATTTTCTTAGGTGTGATAATGATATTGTGGGTATGTTTTTAAGAAGTCCTTATCTTTTAGAGATATGGAGTGAACGACTATAAATAAAATAATATGACATCTGGGACTTGGTTTAAAATAATCCAGAAAGGGGTCACATAGATGAAGTAAGATTGGCTACGTATTTATAATTGTTAGAGGTGGATGATGGGTACGTGAAATTCATTGTGCTGTTTCTACTTGACTACTTCCATAATAAAAAGTTTTTTTTTAAGGCATAGGCTTGCAGAAGAAGTCCCAACATTAAGAGAAGATTACACTTTGTCCATCCTTGCCCCTCGAGGTCTGACTGGAACTCGCAGGGCACTGGCAACGGGAAGCCCGTTTTCAGCCCTGAGACCCGTGCTTGCAGACGTGAGTGGAGGTGAGCGGAAGGGTCAGCCCCCATCCTCATGTTAATTAGCTATTAATTGTTCTCTGTAATAGATTAACTGATTCATGGTTTTCATAATTTTTTTGGCTTCCAGTTAATGAAGATTTTAATGCAGTACTTTTTGGTATATATCATTCCTTTGTGGAACTGGAGTGTCCTTTTTGGCAAATTGAAAAGCTTGGCTTGATTGTAAAGGAATGACAGCTGCTCACATTTTGGGCTTGAGGAAACTGGTGGGTCCTGTGTGGAAGGCAGAGAGAGTGGGGAAACCTGGAGTTCCAGGCAGGAAAGGGAAAAAAAGATCGAGGTGAATTAATAATGCATATGTCCTTCCAGTGTGCATGCAGGCGTGGTGAGTGTGCTGTTGTCTGCTGTCAGGATAACGGTTTTAAAAGTTAACCTGGGTCTTGTCTCTTCCCTTCCAGAGTCCTTCATTCTCCTGTGTCAGCCCCTCCCTCCTCAAAAAACAGCTGCTGGCCATCTAATGCTTGTTGCCTCAGGGGAAGGATGTGGTAGGATGGAGAGCAAATGGCCTGGGTGCTTTTGCTGCTTTTCACTGGTTCAAAGGACTACGCCCTTAGGGAGAATGTCAGATGAGGCTGGCTTCCTACACCCATCATTATCCCCACATCTAGGCAAGATTTTCCCTGGGGTTAAGAAAGGCGTAAAGACAGTGAGTAAGTGATGATCTTATGCAGAGAGGCACCCTGCCTCCTATTTCAGGGGTGAGCTGCAGAGTGAGACCAGCCTTGTGGCCTCAGCAGATGTTGCAGACTTCCACAGCCTTGCATGGCACAGGCCGGACCAGGATGATCCCTCTGCCCTTTACTCGTCTGTGCAGAGACTAGTAAGGAGAGCCAGTGGACCTGGAAGCTCCGGGTGCACAGTGGTGAAGGCTGTCTCAGTGGACTGTGGGCCAATGGCAGCCTTAGCACACACCTGCACAGGCAGATGGCATCCAAGCCTGGGTGCCAACTTTTCTTACAAGCTCCTGCTCCAAGCACGTAACTGCTCCAGCCAGAGAAAAGGGTCTTGGAATTGACTGAGACAAAGTTTCTGCCCCTCGGGCGGGATGGGTCAATGGTAGACCTTCAGGACTGAAGTTTATGTCCACCCCAGCAAAAACACCTCAGATTAAGATAGCATTAATGGCTAGCTGTACATAATGATCTTTCCTTTTTTTCTTAGTTTTTCTTATCAATACCAATATATATATATATGCTTTCCTTATGGTGTACATTATGTTTCTGTGTGCACATGCAAGTGTTTCATGGAATAATTGTGCACAATTATATGCTATACAAAAGTTAAAGTTTATATTTGTGTTTTAAATAGCCCACGTATACAAATACTTTTGCACATCTCTCTGTTTTTTAAGCTGTGAAATATTTTTGAAAGAGCAGTTTATCTTTGTTATTTTCTACTTATGTTTCTCATTATCTCCTCAGGATGCTAATGTTGGTCCCCATCACTCTGCAGTAATGGACTAGCATTCTCCTCTAAGGTGCAAAATCCAGCGATCTCCATTGTAGAGATGTCCTTGTATTCTTTCCACAAATGCCTTCTCTCTTGACCTCGGTGACCTAGGGCTCACTTTGTCACACTTCGTGACTCCTCTTTTGGCTTCTCCTTTGTTTCCTTCTCTTCCCTTGTGTTCTCTTCATATGAGCACAACCTAACCCTCCGTCATCAGCCTTCCTACTCTTCCTCCAACAGTGTCCCCTACCTCCTATGGGCAGATAACTGTCGGTCACTCCACGCACTTCCCCTCACGAAGAACTTGTCCATAGCTCATTCTGAAAGCAACTCTGACCCAGTATAACCCAGAGAAAGCAGATTCATGTGGTTCCGTCTGGAAGGGAATGCTGAGTTTTAGGAAACTGTTGAGCTTCCAAAGGAACTTAGTAACTCAAATCCTATATTCACATTTTCAAAGACCATCAAAAAGGGAATTCAAGCACAGGGCTTATTGCCACTGGTTCTTCTCCACCTTGATTCTCTATCCCAACCTTCCTCCAAATTATTCAGAGACTTTTACTCTCCAAATTCTAGAAAACTCTCTCATTCCTCCCCTTCATTCCTATCTCTGGTTACTCCCTCCTCCTGATGGCAGGATCCTTACCATCCTGTACCCCCACCTGTTCTCATTGAGGCTGAACTGATAATAGAAGTTTCCTCAAGCTGTGGTAGCAGCACCCTGAGGAGTGGAGAGGACAGGAAAGAGGAGGAGTCAGAACAGACAACAAGTTCTGCTTTCCAGTATATACAAACTTCCCTCCCACACACATGGTTTTCCCCTAGTGCTGGTCTCTATTACCCCAATAGCACAACGTCCAAGTTTGAAACTGCTACAGACTGACTGTTTGTGCCCCGTCCCCCAGTTGCTATGTTGAAACCTAATCCCAATGTGATGGTTTGGGAGGCTGGGCTTTGGGAGGTGATTAGGTCATGAGAGCAGAGCACTCACGATGGCATTAGCACCCTTACGAAAGAGACCCCAGAGAGCCTCCTCTCCACTTCTGCCATGTGAGGTTATAGTGCGAGGAGAGAAATCCATGAATCATGAAGAGGGCTCTCAACAGACACCTAACCTTAGTTGGGTTATTTTAGAATCCATTAGCTGACACTCATCTCTCTCACTTCCAATCTACTGTCGACATGCTGCTGCTGAGAAGCAGGAAGCAGGTCTGGTTACTCACTCTATCGCTTGGCAATCACTTATGGCTCCCCTTTGCGTGCATGCAGTTCAAAGTTTTTTCTGTGGCATTCACAGCCCTTTATAGTGTCCTTGCTTTATGATCACCCTCCTCAATGACTCTGCACACTCCAGCTATATCAAATGGTCTATTCACTGTCCCCCAATTTTCCCTTGACTTTCACACTTAGACTCATGATATTTTTAGTCCTTGGAACACCATCCTGCACTCCTCTAGCTGAGCAACTCTTACCAATTCCTCCAGGTCCAGCCTCAGTGCGTCCCCCTAAATGAGAACTCTCTGCTTGCTATTCCTCAACCTCAGGCTCAATGCACCTGTTCTCCACTTTGTGCTCACAGGAAGTTGTCCACACATTTATGATGCCACTTGTCACACTCTGTTTGCCTTCTCTACTACATTGTAAGCTCAAGAGCAGAGGCGTTACTTACTTGGAAAATCTCCAATACCTAACCCACAGAAGTTACTACATCAGTGATACCTTGTCCACAGGGAACAAATCAGTGTTTGCTGCTGTTCGTTGTGTCTCTTCATCATGTTATTGTATGAAGCCTAAAAGAGCCTCTGATTTCTGCCTATAAGGACTGAAGGTAAAAGAATTTCACTCTAAATTCAGGTATCTGGCCCAGCAGCCAGGCTCTCTGAATGAGACAGTGGGAGAAATTTATTGCTATAAAAAGATTCAGTTGAGTCAAAGCTGCTGTGCAGCAGCTATTTACTCAGTTGCAAACAGGCCTGCTCTGGGTGGAAATGGAGATTTATAAAGCAGATGTTTTAGTGTATTGTTATTCACTCTGTAAGAAAAAACCATCTTTACATGTGTTCCTCCTCCCTGTTCAGGACCATGACCTCTTAGACACACAGGAAACAGCCATTACCCACTAGTTTTCCTCTTCTTCCGTGCCAACACGCTGCTCGGGCCACTTTCATCTCATTTCTGGACTACTGCAATGCTTCTGGCTAACTTTAGGCCTTAGTTTAGGTAGCACTCAGGTTAGACAGCCCTTTCTGTCAAAGCTTTCCTCCCCTCCAAGATTGGTTAGGTGACTTGCCTACATGTTCCTCTGCATTATACTGTAACTGTCTGAATCTTCTGTGTCCCCTCCCAGGCTTTAGTTATCTCCAGCACCTGCATGTAGTAAGTACTAGATACATTTTTATCGCACAAAAGAGTTATAAAGAAATGTATCAAAATATTTTGAACATATATTTTTTTGCTTCATATCCACTAACTGGAGCAAGGTATATTTATATTTTGTTATTAAAAAACAGGCTATTTAGTGAGTTGAGTTTAATTGGATTAGAAAATATATCTTATTTTCATCTCTGCCTTGGACTTTTCAATACAGATTAGAATTTGCCTAATTTAACATGTATTGATAGTTATTTAATCAGGCATGGGTTAGGCACTTACACATACTTGTCTTCCTCACAATTTTTCATCAGTTAATTGGAGATGGTAGATAGATCTGTTAGCAAGTAGTGTTGTAAAGAGCAGATTTTCATCTTGACAGAATGTGTGTGTTTCTGTAAGCACCTGAGCCTCTACGAGAAAGATGTTTGTTCTCTGACAAGATTAAGCCAGGTGTTGCAAAGGGTTTCGAAGTCTTTTAATTAGTACACATCTATCCACCTACCTGTTGGTGACACCAAAACTTTCAAAAGGAACGCTTACATTTTACAATTTTAAAGAAATGAGGTCATTTGACATTCTTATACCTCATAATGTGATCTTACCACCAATCCTAGTAATCACCTGTTGCCATGCAAAAATGTCAAATCAGTATATTGTACATCTGAAGTTGATATAACTAACATAATATTTTACATAATACTTAAATATGTTAAATGGTTAAAAAAATTTTAATGAGGTCAAATGTTATATTTATAACACCTGTATAAGTCATTCTCAACTGCATGTTTCTTTATTTCTCTCCATGTGGATAATTTCCAACAATTTAATTCTGCTTTCAAATTGAATGGGAAGAATTTTTATGAGATTTTGAGCAGATGAAGTAGCTTCTTGAAATTAAAGGTCAATTTGGAGGAAAAAACTTCATAAAAAAGAACATTGGAGAAAAAATCAGAATTTTAAAAGAATAATGTTTCCATTAGGAAAGAAAATCAGACACCGACTGTTGTCTAATTTAACAGTGGAAAAGTGTAATGGTGGGGAGTTGTAACCAACCCCATTGTTCTTTTGACATTGTGTCTGTAAGTGCTGACTCTCACTAATATGCAGCTTGTAGATAAACAGCATGTTTGTATAAGAATTCTAGGAGCTAGCTTCAAAAGATACAGACTCTCACCTTCAGGCAGCCCAGTTCCAGGAGGTTTGCTGACCTTCAACTGTGGAGCCCGGATGACATGAAGCCAAGATGATGTGCAGCCAGGTGCCTAAACCAGGATGATGCACAGCACACCGTCACTTGCCTTGTCGAAATGGACTGTGCTCATCAGCGTGTAGAGAACTTTGCAACCCCCTCCCTTGATATCTTTGTTCTGTTCCCCTCTCCCTCCTTATAAAAACCTCTGCCTCCACGGAAATGTGGAGATGGGGATTTTCCCAGGACATGGGCTTTGAGACACATGTCCCCATCTTCCAGGCGGCTTGCACCTGAAAATAAACCTCTTTCATTTACATCAGCACTGGCCTCTCAAATACTGGCTTTTGTAGCAGCAGGCAGCTGGACCTGCTTTCAGTTATATAATCACAGGGAAATCTCCTAGATTCTTGTCACCATCTGAAAAGAGGGATAGCCTAAGATCCTCTAAGATCCATGTGATCAGGCTGTTCAATCTCTGGCTGGCAGCAGGTTCAAAGGCAGGATACCAGGAAGAAAAATCTGTGGCCCCAGGGAATCTAGACATCAAACTAGGTTGTTGGTGACAGCTATTGTGAGCTATAGAGAAATTGCAGGTGGAAGGAGAAAATGCCCCTCCCTCTCCCTTCATCAAATCATGTAAAACAAACTGGAACAAGATGCTGTCTGTTCAGATGATGTGAGTGAGAAGCACCTGTCACAGAAGAGGGAGATTGAGTGAGATCTTACAAGATTGCTCATGGGGCAGAGAGAGGAGAAAGGAGCTGAAGTAGCATCAGTAAATGGAGGGAGGGGGCCATTCCGCCGTGAGACTGTCAGGCATGTGAAAGGCAGTGGGGGAAGACAGGCCTAGAAGTTGGATTGGTACCACAGACTCCTTTGACCTCAGGAGACCCTGACAACCAAAATGTGATTCCTCGTGGTAATAAGATGATAGAAAATCACAAAGAAATTGGAGTTGGGGTCCTGTCAACTTCACCTTCTCTTTTTCTCTAAGGTTATTTGGTTGTTATCAGAACATGTAGTATGCGGACCTAGATTCTGGGGAGAGCTGAACTGGTGGTGTGTTGGGGAGAGAAGAAGGAATTTTAGGTTGAGTTGTGTTCCCCTCCACAATTCACATGTTGAAGTCTTCATCCCTCAGCATTTCAGAATTTGTCTTGGTTGGAGACAGAGTCTTTATAGAGGCGATCAAGTTAAAGTCAAGTCATTAAGGTGGGCCCTGATCCAATATGGCTGCAGTTTTTGTAAGAAGGGCAAATTTGGATACAGAGACCTACACACACAACGAACAAATATGAGTAAGAAGATGGCCATCTATAAGCCACAGAGAGAGGCACGGAACAAATCCTTTCCTCGTGGCTCTCAAAAGGAAACAACCCTGCCAACACCTGGATTTTATGCTTCGAGACTCCAGAACTGTGAGACAATACACTTCTGTGGTGCAAACCACACAGTCTGTGGTACTCTGTTGCAGCAGTTATAGCAAACAAATATAACTGGCCAGCGCTAGCATCCCCTTCTTACAAAAAGGAGGGTAGAGAAGACATGGATTCTTAAGACTGCAAAACAAGGTGGATTTCTTCTGGTATAATACCTGGAAACCAGACAGTATTTATATAAATGAAACAACTGATCCACATCTAAGCTGATCCACTGATTTCTGTCATCTTAACAAGCAGTATTCATGGGCTAATGCTAATTGTGCATTTGCTGCATGATCAGTTGTAAACTGGCCAAATAATCTAGTAGACACGTATCATGGTCAATTCTGCGCCTGTCTGCAGAAAAAATCCAGAGAGCTAGGCTGGAGGCAGTGGGTGTTGAAAGTCTTTCTTGAGGTTCCTATGCATTCTTCTGTGGCTGCGCTCTCTTTGTCTCTAAATACGGTTACTTCTGATTATAGGGAATGACTTTTCAGCCCAGACTTGGGCCAAAAAGGTGGTCTGAAATGCTCTTTTTTGGGCTAAATGGAACCTCTTCCCTGGATTTCTCCCTGTTTGAAGAGGAAAAATTGTTGAAAAGAGAGCTAGTGTTCATATTTCCTTTATTATTAAATGATTCTTGGAAAGTGTTCTTTTTCTTTTTTTCTTCCTAAAAACATGTAGAAAATTGGAATGCTAATTAAGATACAATTATCCTAATAGTGGATCAGTTTACTGAATGTGCCAAATTGATGCTTGCCAGAGGAGTGATCTGGCAACAGCGTAATGAACTATTTGAGGAGATATATGAGAGAGTGAGACAACACAGGACTTGGAAAATAGCACATGTGTGTGCACATATACACTGAATTTGCATCCATTGTATCACTTATGTATCATTGGAGCCTTCTCATTTCCCATGGTTGCTTCTCTAAGCCTGTGTCTTATGCTTAGTATCTTCTCTAAGTCTCAGGTGCAATGGTGTGCTTCCAGTCTCTGCTACTCAGTCAAGTCTCACAGTGCTTGCGATCCTGATAGGGCTATTGGAACAGTCAATCAAAGTAATGGAAAAGGGAGAAAGTGATATATGAGAACCAAAGGCAAAGAGACATGCCTAAAGGCAACAAAATTTGTAGAGGTGGGCGGATTTGGACTCCTGTCACGTTACTCCCATATCCTTTTCCCACAGCCTCCCAAATTACTCATACAAAAGACATTTTGACCATTAGGGAGAGGTCCCCGCAAACCTAGCTTTTCTGAAAGGTAATACAGCATGGACTTTGGAGGTCAGGCCAATGCAAGTTCTAATCCCAGATCCACTAGCTTTGTGAATTCGGGCAAGTTGTTTTTAACCTCTTGAGTCTCAGGATTTTTAATCTGCTACCTTAACCTTAAACTTTAACCTTAACCTTAAAATGGGTATAAAACCTATCAATGTCAAATGGAAAAATAAATTGTGACATATTCACATAATGGAATATTCTGAAGCTGTAAGGGAGAGAAATCTATAATCTCATATAATACATGATGCAATTGCACAGTACAACTATATATAATAATATGGATGAATGTCACAAACATATTTTTTAATTCTCACTGAAGGACATGCTTTTCATTGCTTTTAGAAAGAGAGGAAGGGAGAGAGATAGAGAAAGAGAAACATCAGTATGAGAGAGAACCATCGATTGGTTGCCTTCTTGTTCGCCCCCTGACTGGGATCAAAACCATAACCTGGGTATGTGCCCTGACTGGGAATCAAACCTGTGACCTTTTGGTCTACAGGACGAAGCTCCAACCAACTGAGTCACACCAGCCAGGGCAGTCACAAGCACAAATATTGAGGGAAAGAAGCCAGATACAAAAGGGTACATATTGTACAAAAGGGTATACACTTATGTAAAGTTAAAAGCTTTGTGAACTAATTTATATTATTTGAGGTGGAAATAGTGGTTAACATTGAGGAAGTGTGACTGGGTGTGGGTGGGAGAGGGCTGGAGGAATTCTGTTTCTTGTCTTGGGTGGTGGTTACTTGGGTACGAAACGCACTGAGTTCCATACTTAAATTAGTGTAATTTTCTGTCTGTATGTGATTAAACATTACTAAAACAACAACAACAACAAAAAACCCAGATCATAACAGTATCTTACTCATAGAGATGTGAGGATTAACTAAAATAAGGAATGGAAAATACCTTATCATAGTAAGTGCTTGCTCTCTGTTAGAAATTTATTATTGTTATTATCCTTATTATCCTGATGAAGACATTGGTGACAAATTTACTTGCTGTTACATCTGGGTGTGCTTGTAACACTCCAGAATTTTTAAATAGGAAGGCCCAGTTTTTCATTAGAAGCAAACCTTATAGTATAGTGTCTCATTCAGAGGCATGCATTTCAGTGGGGGGAAAAAACGGTCTTGATTACTCTGATTTGGGGTAAGATATTTCTCCAAGTATTTTTTTAAAACAGTGACTAACAAAACAAAAGAAAACCAAATGAAAACCCACCCCAGCATGCAAAAATAACTCAGCAGAAAAGAACAGACCATTTTCTTCTGTTCTCAAAGTGGCTTCCACTTCCTCTGGTTTCCTCCTTCGATAAAAATAGCAGTTTAATCTATTGACAGATAAAAGCTCTTCAAAGCACTAACTCCATTTGGAGCTGTTGCTCTTCATTGTTGATTTTCTATAATACAGATGTTTCGGCATAATGTATTCTCCCGAATGTCCCCTGTCAGCTCAGTAAAGAAGACAAACAGCAGACTGATCCTCAAAACAGGGCCTCTCCATAAACCAGCTGACATAAGCTCAATTGAGCCTCACCCCACATAAAGATTTTAATAAACAAACCTCGCTGGTCAGCATATTGCTCCAGCATATTTAAACATATCACATGCTTTCTTCTTCACAGTTCTGCAGCTTTTGCACAAAACAAGTTCTGGGTTAACAGAATGTAGTGAGTCTCAATGGGGAGGAGGTGCCTCTTCCCCACATGCCACGAGAGAGCCATGGAATGAGAGTATTACACAGAGGAGTGGCAGTGGGAAGCCAAGGTCAAGTCTGAGGGCTCAGAACTGCAACTTCTGCAGCTGAGTCAGCATAAAGAAGCCTGAGGACGCATGTGGCCTATTCCTAACACACTGAGTCTCCCAAGTGTGTCTCTACCTAGTTCTCCTTGTCGTTTTTCATGTACATGCTCTGTTGGAACCTCATCTGCCTCTCTGGCCTTTTATGCACCTATCGAATCTGTTCTGACTCTTGAGTCAGATTCCCTCCCTTCCAGTCCTGGCTCCACAGTCAAGATCTCTGTGAATTTAACATCTCATTTAATTTCTCTTAGCCTCAGATTTCTCATCTGAAAACTGAGCGTCATAGTGGATCTATCTCTGAGGGCTCTTAGGAGGGCTAAATGTGATCGTGTGTGCAGACCTCTTAGAACAGTGCCTGGCCGGCTCATAGTGCTCACAGAGCATAGCTCAGTAAATGATGGTTATTCCTTAGTTCCTTTCCAATCCCACCTCCACCTCTGTGCACACTCACCCCACACAAATTAGAGAGGAAAACCCATCATCCAGAAAGAGGTTAGCTCATTGGATTCAGGGAATGTTAAAATGGAAAGATAATTCCTAAATGAAGAGCAGAGTTTAGGAGCTAGTGGTTTTCTCAACTTTAGCAGCACTATTTGAAATTTGAGGCCATATAATTATTGTGCTGAGGGACTGTCCTGTGTAGGATGTTTAGCAGCTTCCCTGAGTCCTAGTGATGACCTTCCAGGAGCACTCCCCTGACCCCCAAGTGTGACAATCGAAATATCTTCAGACATTCCCAATGTGTCCTGTGGGCAAAAGTGTCTTCTGTGGTTGAGATCTGCTGGACTAAACCAAGATTCTTTTAGCAACAAAGGCATAATAAATTAATTATAAAAGGAGAGAGCACAGTGAGTTAGCAGAAAACGAGTGCCTTCCTTAAAGAACGGATGGGAGTGGAAGTCTGATTCAAGACCCTACTGACAGCTGGCTCTATCGGTATCTGCCTGAACACTTCCATTTCACAGGAGTGTGTGAAAACAGAACAATAGAATAGGAAGGGATTCCATTCCCAAAAGCCTGTAAAAATGTATAATGCTAAGCAAAGTAGTCATATGTGGGACAAAAAACAGAAAGCAGCAAACAAACAAACAAATAAAAAATCTCGTAGACACAGACCACAGTATGGTGATTATCAGAAGGAAAGTGGGGTTGGGGAAGTAGAAGAGAATAAAAGGGGTCAAATATATGGTGACAGAAGGAGACTTGACTTTGGGTGGTGAGCACACAATGCAATATCAGATGATGTATTATAGAATTATGCACTTGAAATTTATTTAATATTATTAACCAATATTACCCCAATACATTTATGAATTTTTTTAAAAGTTTAAATCTCTACCACTCCTTTGCTTTTCAATTTACTCTTGGAAAATATATTTACAGCATTTATCAAAGTTCCTTAGCTTTGTTATTTCCTTTCACCAGATTAAATCCAGTGAGTGTTTAAACACATCAGGCTGCCCTATTTCCAGCTTCATCAGGGTTGTGTTAAGTTCACACACAATGAGAATTATACTTAAGTGCTTTCCATCTCCCCACTTATTTTTATAAACTATAGGAGCAGAATGCAATAAAAATTTCCAAATATTTGCAAAAGTATTGCTGTGCAGATAAAAATGGCAACTACCAAAGTTCATCTCTTGGCTGACAGCACCACCATGCAATCACTCAGAACATTCATTTTCAGATGATTTATAGAGATCTGAATTTGGCATACAAAAACTGGTTGAGAGGTGCCAGTGTACAATGTATGAATGGATGGTAGGTATGCAGAAGTTTTCAATTTATTTATGAAAGTTGAAAACTACTAGTAAGTAAGAAAAGGTGAGTTATGGGCACTAGGTCAGTGTATGTTATAACTTCCTATTTAGGTCATAAGCACTTTGAACAAAGTCCTTTCTTCAAAGGACTTTCAAAAAAATTCTTCAGAATCCTCTCTAGTTTGCATGCAGTAAACACTCATTAACTTCTAGTTTAATGAGTAATGGGTGGAATAAAATTAATACTTTCTTTAAAACAAAGATGTAAAACTTAAAGATTCCTTGGAATTTAGATCCAAAAGTACTTTTTGCCTGGTTAAGGAATGTTGTATGCATTGTATGTAGATAAACACATTTAGGTATCTGTTGATAGATCAATTTATCTCTACATATATTCATTGTGAAATGTGAATCTTCATACATTAATTTTATTTGTTGTGCTCATTTAGGTCTTAATCAAGTCTCTCCTGTTTGCTAACAATAGAAATCAGCTTGAACCGTTTGAGCAAATAAGCAGATGTAGGGAGGACTGGAATGTTGCAGAATGTTGCAGAATGTGGAAGAATGTTGTAGAGCTTTTTGAGAAAATTATAATGAGGGTTTGGGGGTATCAGGAGAAATTCAGGGAAGACCCTTTTTGTGTCTCTGATATTTTTCCCCCCTCTGGCATCTGTCCCATTCTCCTCTCTCTGTAAAAATGCAGGAAGATGGCGTTATAGCTGCTGAGTTGACCTTTCCTCCGGGACCCAGCCAGCCAGTTAGCCTCACTATCTTGATCCCAATTTCAAATTCTCAGGAGAGACAGTGTGATTGGTCCAGCTGGGTCAACATCCCCCTCTGCTCTTATCAACCGTAGCCAGTCTAATGAGGGGTGGGAAGGAGTCATGTGATTCAAGCATGTCTTGGGTCTTAATTCTGCGGATGTGGCGTGTGATTTTCAGAAAGGAGATTAAATTGGTAAGACCAGACAACCTCAAAAATGTATCACACATAAGTTTATAATGTATTCTAGTGAAAATCTTAAGCAAATATCCAGCACTGTTTTCTAGTTCAATTGTCTTTTTCTTGCTACAACAAGTTAGTAGGTTTTAAATGTGTTTATTGACTGATTGATTATTCTGAGATTTGACCAATTATAAAATGAAAGAAATGTGTGAGGTTTCAAGTTTCAAGCCTGTGAGTTTGATAATAGTGTGATGTAGCCTTCTGGATCGTGAGAATGTAATTAATCTTTGAAAATTAGACTTCCAGCCAAGATGGAGGCGTAGGTGGACACACTGTGCCTCCTCTTACAACCAAAATTAAGGACAACAAAAATTTAGAAATAAAAAAACAACTTGAACAGATAGAAAATTGAACTGTACAAAAGTCTGACAATGACTCACCCAGACCATTAAGAAGGGCAGAGTTGGTGGCTGGCGGAGAGGAATCACCTCAGGAAAAAGCAGTGGCTCGTGGTCCTGAATGCGCAGGTGGTGGTTGGCTCACCCCAGGCACACAGATGGTGGTTACCAGGCGCAGGGAGGCAACGAGCAGACCAAGCAAGGCACACAAGGTGGCTGACCGGGGTCACACATTCTCGTGCAGATAAACCAGGTGAAAATGGGCATTGAGCGCGACCCAGGGCCCCAGTGCTGGGAAATAAAGCCTAAGAGCACCTATTGAAAACACTTGTGGGGGTTGAAGTGCTGGGAGAGACTCCCAGCCTCATAGGAGAGTTTGTTGGAGAGACCCACAGGGTCCTAGAATGTACACAAGCCCACTCATATGGAAATCAGTACCAGAAGGACCCAATTTGCTTGGGGAAAGCAATGGAAGGGACTGGAATCTGACAGAGAGTGGAGCAAGCGCCATTTTTCCCTCTTGGACCCCGCCCCCACATACAGCGTCACAACCCAGTGACTGGGCTGCCCCACCCTGCGGAATACCTAAGGCTCTCCCCCTCACTACATAACAGCCATGACCAGACCAAAACAAAACAAAACAAAACAAAAACAAAAACAAAAATGCCTCACCAGAGAACAGATCAAAGCCCCAGAGACAATTCATCTAAGCGACGAAGAGATAGCCAGCCTATCAGATGCATGGTTCAAAACACTGGTAATCAGGATGCTCACAGAATTGGTTGATTTTGGTCGCAAAATAGATGAACAAATGAAGGCTATAATAAGTGAAATGAAGGAAAATGCACAGGGAATCAATAGTGATGGGAGGAAAACTGGAACTCAAATCAATGGAGTGGACCAGAAGGAAGAAAGAAACATTCAACCAGAAAAGAAGGAAGAAACAAGGATTCAAAAAAATGAGGAGAGGCTTAGGAACCTCCAGAACATCTTTAAATGTTCCAACATCCTAATTATAGGGGTACCAGAAGGGGAAGAGGAAGAGCAACAAGTGGAAAAGTTATTTGAACAAATAAAAAGGAGAACTTCCCCAATCTGGCAAGGGAAATAGACTTCCACGAAGTCCAGGAAGCTCAGAGAGTCCCAAAGAAGTTGGACCCAAGGAGGAACACACCAAGGCACATCATAATTACATTAGCCAAGATTAAAAATAAGGAGAGAATCTTAGAAGCAGCAAGGGATAAGGGGACAGTCACCTACAAAGGAGTTCCCATCAGACTGTCAGCTGATTTCCCAAAAGAGACCTTACAGGCAAGAAAGGGCTGGAAAGGAGTATTCCAAGTGATGAAACTCGAGGACCTACATCCAAGATTGCTCTATCCAGCAAAGCTGTTGTTTAGAATGGAAGGGAAGATAAAGCACTTCTCAGATAAGGTCAAGTTAGAGGAGTTCATCATCACCAAGCCCTTATTATATGAAATGCTAAATGGATTTATCTAAGTAAAAGAAGATAAAAATGTGACAATAAAAAGACAGCAAACTTACAGGTATTAACAACCACACCTAAAACAAAAACAAAAGCAAACTAAGCAAACAATAGAACAGGAACAGAAACACAGAAATGGAGATCCCATGGAGAGTTAGCAACAGGGGAGTGGGAGGAGGAGAGGGGGGAAAGGTATAGAGAATAAGTAGCATAGACAGTGGGTAGAAAATAGGGGAGAACAAGAATAGTGTGGGAAAAGTAGAAGCTAAACAACTTATGATCCATGGACATGGACTAAAGGCGGGGAATGTGGGTGGGAGGGGGTGTGCAGGGTGGAGGGGAATGATGGGGGAGAAATGGGACAACTGTAATAACATAATCAATAAAATAAATTTAAAAAGAAAATTAAGTTATGGAGGTCTGTCCAGAAAGTATCCAGCCAAGTGTGAAAAGGAGACATTTATTGAAGAAGATACAAGACACAAGAAATATTGTACATGAAAAAAATATTGTACATGAGAAAATGACACCCAGTCCCTTTCAAAGTAGGCACCTTAGAACCTCACATAGTTCACCCAATCACCATCAGCTGCCCCATCATATTTTCCTGAATCTCATCCATAGTCTGAAACCTCTTCCCTTTCAAAGATGATATTAGTTTTGGGAAAAGTCAGAAGTCATAGGGTGCCACATTTGAACTGTTGCGGGGCTGAGTCACCTGAGTGATTTGATGTTTTTTGAGAAACTCTGTGTGTGACGTGATGCATGAGTGGGCACGTTGTTGTGATGAAGCTGTCAATCACCAGTTGCCCATAGCTGCAGCCTTCTGAATCATCTGAATAGTTTCTGCAGAGGAATGTTTAAACTTAATGCAAAATTTGATGCAGATTCATTGCTCTATTCGCTTAGTCATTTTGATTGTGACAGCCCACAGAACACATGCTCACTCAGGGGTATCTATTGCCCCCGCTGACTAGTACAGTGAAGTTGTCATTGTTCACACATGTGCATCCCAGTCCACTCTCCTTGGCTGCCAGGTTACATCAATATGAGCAAACCATTCTCGTTATATTAATAATGGCTGGGCTTTTTCTGGACAGACCTCCCCATATGAGTTTCCCAGGGCTGCTGTAATGAATCCCTACAAATTTGGGTGGCTTAGAGCAGTAGAAATTTATTCTCTCACAGCTCTGGAGGCCAAAATTTTAAAATCAATGTGTTGGCAGGGACTGGCACTGCCTCAGAAGGTTCTAGGAGAGAGAATTCTTCCTTGTCTCTTCTAGCTTTTGGTGGATCCAGGCATTCTCTGGCTGGAGTGGTATGATTCCAGTCTCTTCCTCCATCTTGCATGGCCTTCTCTTTTCCATGTCTCTTCTCTCTGAGTCTCTTATAAGGACATTTGTCATTGGATGTCACTAGGATAATTCAGCATGATTTCATCACCAGATTCTTAACTTCCTTACATCTGCAAAGACCCTTTTTTCCAAGTAAGGTCATATTCACAGGGTCCAGGACATACTTTATGGAGGACTGCATTCAGCCTGATGGACTGACCAATTGGCCTTCTTGCACTTTGCTTATTGTGGCCACATCTTGCTTAAGGTGGTGCTGTCCAAGAGGTGGCAGCTGCACTTGTGGACCTGAGAGTTGAAACCCCTGGAGCACATGGGAGATGTTGAGGCACCATGGACACAGTCTGGGGCAGCAGGATCCCATTAGCTAGTCACCCTGAGCTAAGACCAGGGCATCGTAGTGACATTTTCCTAAATGAGATCATCAAACAGAATCCACTGCCTACATTTCTCTCTGGTAGACTGAAGTAGGAAGGAGAAATAAATTGAAACCAATTTTTGTGGTGGACTCACTTATATAATGTAACCCAGTATTTGGCTGCAGTCACCCTGATCTTTAAGAGCAAGATAAGGTCACCACAAATCAACCTTTTTTGGGGGTAAAGTGTAATCTGAGAGAACCTGAGAGTTAGGCAGATTGACCCACCCTTCATAATATCTCTCAGCTGTATGAGGAGGTGTATGGAGATATTCTCCTTGGTGGTACCAAGGGTATTGTAACAATTATGACTATTATTGTTTTTATTTGTCAAAATACGCACTCGGGTTCGACACTGGTCAGATTTTTAGAGCACAGACTGGAATCTGCAGCGTGGCGTTTTCTCGCTGTCATTTATCTCAAGCAGAAAAGGTTCTTTCCGGGGCAGAGTTAACAAAGCATGGCTTTCTAAAACATTTTGCAGTTATGCTTTTAACTTTATTTGGCTAGCTGGTGGATATTTGCCAATTTTCTTAGAAACTCTCTTCCGGGACATACTTAATTTTTCAAAAATAATGGCAGGGCACTGAAGATAAAAGCTGGTTTAGGATGATTATCGATGTCTTATTCATTTAGTCTCAACTATGAAAAAAATCAGAAGAAAAGTTCTTTTACTATAAGATACTACATATTTTTTCTTCTGAGAGCTTTATTTTCTTAAAAAATACAGAGCAAAAGAGTTACTCTAGCAAACAAAATTGAGTTTTATTTCTGAATCACAATATTCCATCCAATTTGCACATTGTCTACTTGCTTGTCTTCTTTATATCTGCATGAACCATCTCTCAGGAATAAATATTACCCGCAATTTGTCTTCTAAATTGTGGAAGCTTTGCTACAGAAAGGCTTCTCTGTTCTGAGCTAGGAATCCTTTAGAATCACTTGACAAGACATTTATTTGATTTCTCTCTACCTGGCATCCTTATCACCCCGAATAAAATTTCACCCCCATCCCACATCCACATCCTCTGCCCCTTAGGAAATTTAGGGGAGGGCTCTGGGATTCTGTTTTAAAGTGGAGGAAAGTGTCTGCCTTATTTTCCTGCCTGTAACCCAGGCCATCTCCTATCCAGAGGGCTAAACATGTAAGGTTTCGCATGGGAGCTCAGATACGGCCCTGCATAACTAAAGTACCAAAATGCTTAAACAATTCCACAGGGAAAGAGTGAGCCTGCTTCTTGGCATTCATCCAAATTGTTGATTTGTGCACAAATACCTAGAGGCCTTTTCAGGGAGCTATCACTTCTTTTCAAGAGTGAGACATTTCTGACTCCGAGATGTTCTCTGCTCAATCTTCATAAACATTGTGGCCCGGTGCACTGTTCTTACCAAATGTCCACCCTTCTTTCTTTCTTTTTTTTTTTAAATATATTTTATTGATTATGCTATTACAGTTGTCCCATTTCCCCCTTTATTCCCCTCTGCCCTGCACACCCCCTCCTACCCACATTCCCTGCCTTTAGTTCACGTCCATGGGTCATACATATAAGTTCTTTGGCTTCTACATTTCCTATACTATTCTTACCCTCCCCCTGTCTATTTTCTACCTACCATTTAAGCTTCTTATTCTTTGTACCTTTTCTCCTCTCTCCCTCTCCCACTCCCCTGTTGCTAACCCTCCATGTGATCTCCATTTCTGTGTTTCTGTTCCTGTTCTATTGTTTGCTTAGTTTGCTTTTGTTTTTGTTTTAGGTGTGGTTGTTAATATCTGTGAGTTTGCTGTCTTTTTATTGTCATATTTTTTATCTTCTTTTACTTAAATAAACCCATTTAGCATTTCATATAATAAGGGCTTGGTGATGATGAACTCCTCTAACTTGACCTTATCTGAGAAATGCTTTATCTTCCCTTCCATTCTAAACGACAGCTTTGCTGGATAGAGCAATCTTGGGTGTAGGCCCTTGACTTTCATGACTTGGAATACTTCTTTCCAGCCTCTTCTTGCCTGTAAGGTCTCTTTTGAGAAATCAGCTGACAGTCTGATGGGAACTCCTTTGTAGGTGACTGTCCCCTTATCCCTTGCTGCTTCTAAGATTCTCTCCTTATTTTTAATCTTGGCTAATGTAATTATGATGTGCCTTGGTGTGTTCCTCCTTGGGTCCAACTTCTTTGGGACTCTCTGAGCTTCCTGGACTTCGTGGAAGTCTATTTCCTTTGCCAGATTGGGGAAGTTCTCCTTTTTATTTGTTCAAATAACTTTTCCACTTGCTGCTCTTCCTCTTCCCCTTCTGGTACCCCATATAATTCAGATGTTGGGACATTTAAAGATGTCCTGGAGGTTCCTAAGCCTCTCCTCATTTTTTTGAATCCTTGTTTCTTCCTTCTTTTCTGGTTGAATGTTTCTTTCTTCCTTCTGGTCCACTCCATTGATTAGAGGCTCAGTTTCCTTCCCATCACTATTGGTTCCCTGTATATTTTCCTTTATTTCACTTATTGTAGCCTTCGTTTTTTCATCTAATCTGAAATGAAATTCAACCAATTCTGTGAGCATCCTGATTACCAGTGTTTTGAACCATGCATCTGATCGGTTGGCTGTCTCTTCATCGCTTAGTTGTATTTTTTCTGGAGCTTTGATACGTTATTCCATTTGGGCCTTTTTGTTGTTGTTGTTTTGGTGCACCTGTTATGCAGTGAGGGGCAGAGACTTAGATGTTCACCAGGATGGGGCAACCCACATCACTGGGTTGTGACGCTGTATATGGAGAAGGGGTGGAGAAAGAACAGTGGGGCTTGTTCTGCTCTCTGCCGGATTTCAGTGACTTCTGCCACTTCCCCCAAGCTAACTGGGCCTTTCTGGTGCTAATTCCTGAATGGGTGGGCTTGTATACATTCTAGGACCTTGTGGGTCTCTCTGATGAACTCTCCTGTGAGGCTGGGAGTTTCCCGGGCCTCAACCCCCACAGGTGTTTTCAATCGGTGGTTTGAAGCTTTATTTCCTTGCTCTGGGACCTTGGGTCTCGAGATCTGTCTCACTCCCCAGGTGTTCCTCCCAGTTTATCTGCAGGTGAATGTGAGACCACTGGTTCCACCAGCCACAGCCTTGCCACGAGTCCTCTCCAACCGGCTGCCTGTCTCTGCCCCTCCGACCAGTCTGGATGGTCTTCTTTAACTCCTTGGTTGTTGGACTTCCGTACAGTTCTATTTTTCTGTCAGTTCTGTTTGTTTTTTTTTTTAGATTGTTGTTGTCCTTCTTTTGGTTGTGCGAGAAGGCACAGTGTGTCTACATATACCTCCATCTTGGTCGGAAGTCTGCCCTTATTTCTAATATTCAGACAGACATGTCTGTGGCCTAAGGAAAATTTCTCCAGGGAGGAAGTATCCCTTGTTCCCCCTGACACCCCCATTCCTCCACCAGTTTTTACTTTTTGGGTTAGGCAGAGTCAGTGGTGTGTGGACAAAGAGAGAGTCACACTGCTTGGACTGTGGGAGTTTACAGGGAAGTGGGCCATGGAATCCCTGAGGGATGGGACTTCTTCAGTGCTTTTTTCATGTTGAATCATAATGAACTGCTTGCTTTTCTGTCTGATTTACTAGATTAAGAACTTCTAGAAGGCAGAAACCAGTCCTTATTCGTCTTATATCTCCAATGCCAAACTAATATCCAGCACCCAGGGCATAAATGATACTCAACATTGAATCATTCAATAACTCTGATTTAGCATGAACAGCATTACTAGAAGAGGGTGTCTTGGGTTGAATAATGGACTCCCAAAAGATATGTTTATATTGTAACTTTGAGAACCTGTGAATGTGACCTTATTTGGGAAAAGGATCCTTTCAGATGCAATTAAGTTCAAGATCTCAAGATGAGATTACCTTACATTATCCAGATGGGGCCTAAACCCAATGACAGGTGTCCCTAAAGAGACAGAAGAGAACACAGAGAAGAGATGGGCATGTCAAGAGGGAGGCATGTCAACAGGGATTGGAATCCTTCAGTCACAAGCCAAAGAACACCTGGAGCTGCCAGAAGCTGGACGAGGCAAGGAAGCTTCTCTCCCACAGCCTTCAGAGGGAATGTGGCCCTGCCAGCACTCTGATTTTTGTATGTATGGCTTCTGGAACTGTGAGAGAGTAAATCTCTATTGTTTTAAGCCCCCATGTTTCTGGTAATTTATGATGGCATCCCTGGGAAACTAATACAGAGGGTAATCTAACTTCAAGAAAAGCTATTAAGACACAGAGGTTGGCTATTGTACTGGAAAGAAGAGACAGAGGAAAGCCTGGGTGAAGATTCCTGTTGGCAGGGCCTGGGGCACAGGGACTGAATTGTGGAGATAGGCATGAAGGTGGGTGAGGGGATTTTAATTTCCAGGACCTCTGATGAACTGAAAGAAGTTTCAATCTTGGCTAAAGAGCTGGAGTAGCAGGAGCATGTCATTTACCACAATTATAATTATACGATGACACAATGTAGGCATGCAATGAATGAATATTGAAGAAATAAATGAGTGAGATTTGTAAAAGGATTTTTACTGATGCCCCAAATCTCATTTCACTCGGGGATATGTACAATAAGAAAAATTTATTTTGTTCATCTTATCTATCCTCTTTAAATTAGAAGTCACTTATAGTGAGTCTCATGTAACTCTTCCTTTTCTGTCCCCCACATCAGTGGAGGCTGTGTTTTGTCCAAGCTGGTGGTCACTAGGTGTTGGTGTTCTCCAAGCACTGATTTCCACCATCTGTGAGGTGGACTGTCCAGAAAACCAATGAGAAAGGGTTTGGCTGGAGCCTGTCTAGGGATCATTGTGCTCTGCTTGTCAATGTTTATCATTTTCTTTCTTTGCCAAGCTATTCATGTCTTCTTTCTTTATTTCACTGAAAGAGCTGAGAATGACAAATTATTTCTGAACTCTCTTTATTGCTGGTATAAAATATCTTCAATTCTAAGAACAGGCAAAAATTATGATATGATGTATCTTTTGGAAGGATATTGCCAATCTCTTCTCAGAAGAAATAGATTCCATGTCAGAGAGCAAAGGTTCAAAATGATGGGAAAAGGCCCGAATAGGTAGCAGCAGAAACCCCCACCCACCTGGCCTGAAGTGGGGAAGGTACTTGGAAGGAACTGGCTTGAAGCCAGGCGTGCATAACTTTGATTGTCACTAGTGTCATTTCTGTGTAAAATTCTCAACAATCACATTTACAAGCAATTTAACAGATGCTATTACCACCCTGACACTCGGGTGCTCATCAGATTTCTCCTTTTGTGACAGGCCCTGAATGAGCGTTAAGATTTAATGTGATTGGTTTTGGCAGGCCACTTCTCCCCATCTTCCTGGCACACCCCTCCATGCCCTCCATCATCACTGAGACCTGCTGGAGGGACACCTGTTATTGAGGATGCCACTAAAATATGTGCAGGACTGACACACACCCACACTCACATGTGCTCACACACACTTTAATTATGCTCCTGGGGAAATGAAAACAAAGACAACGAAATAGTACTTTTGGCTGAGTGAGATGAGCCTTTCACTTCTTAAAATTCTGTATGTTTGGGGTTTTTTGTTTTTGTTTTTAAAATATTGTTTAAAGGTTTTATTTATTTGTTCTTAGAGAGAGAGGAAGGGAGAGAGAAACATCAATGTGTGGTTGCCTCTCATGTGGTCCCCACTGAGGACCCAGCCTGTGCTCTGACTGGGAATTGAACTGGCAGCCATTTGGTTTGCAACTGCCCTCAATCCACTGAACTATACCAGCCAGGGCTAAATTCTATATGTTTGTTTAATGAACTAGAAATAACCACACTCAATGTATTAAGGAGTATGAAGAAATTTACTTCTTGTTTAAACTCATGGACATACATTTGGATTAAGGAAATTGATTTAGAGGACAAGAGAACTTCAGAATTCATTCATTCATTCATTCATTCATTCATTCATCTGAAAAGTCCTAAATAGTGCTGTGGGTATTTGGAGATGTTAAATAACAGCTTCTAAAATGAATGAATGAATGATTGAATGAATAAATGAATACATAAATAAACATTTATAAAACATTTATTTCTTTTTAAATGAAATGAAATAATAGTTTCTGCCTTTTCTTCTTTACTGTCCTCCTTTTACATGCAATCTAAAGAATGAGAAACAACCCCCAAGGTATCAGGGCACAGAAGAAGAAACACGCCCATGCCTGCAGGTGAGGAGGAAGCCCTTTGCCGAGGGTGAGGTCAGAACTGAGTCTTAGAGAGTTAAGAGGTGTTAGTCTCTCTGGGCATAAATTAACTTGGCTCTCTGTCACACGTCCCTTTCTTTCTGAATGTTAGGTCATCTTGTCAAGATCAAGAGCTCTTTGTCCAGTTTCTTTATATAGCAAGAGCCTGGCCCAGTGCCTGGTGCACAGAAACCACTTACCACATTTTAGCTGAATAAATAAACAAATCTATAAATGGCAGATGCTGGGATTCTTGATGTAGTACACATCGGAGAGTCAAGGTCAAGATCTTATTTTGGTTTTAGGTGACAGAAGGCAGGGTAATGTGACAAATATACAGAATACACAAGGACTAAGGTGTCTGGATACTGTTCACATGGAGCCTGGTGGAAGGTTACCCCAGATCTGACCATAGCTGCAGAGTCAACCTGTGGGCACTGTAAGACCTCCACCAACTCACCCTGCTGGCTGGGAGGCGAACTTCCACTGGGAAACTCTGCCTACCCTGCCTCTCTCTGTCTAGGCCTTGGACAGTGTATGGATAACCAGGAATGAACCACATGATAAGGATCGGAATGATGAAAAAGGCAGCGACAACAAATGATTATTTCTAAGTTTTCTTCTGTATTGCCCTTTTATCTGCAAAGCATGATCCAATAAGTAGAAAAGGCTCAGGAGGGCCAGAAACGTGGTGTTTGGTCATTCAGCCTTAGTTCTTAGCCTACTTGCCAAGAAAGAGGACCTTGGGAGGCTCAGTCTGAAGCTTCCCATTAGCATGAGGTAGTTAGATTTGCCTGGGACTTGAATTAGGTAGCTTGGGAGGCAACGTGTTAATGCAGATGAGCCCAGGCAAGGAGTCAGAAACCCTTGTTTCTTCTTCAAGCCCTACCTTGACTAGTGAGTGACCTTCAGCAAGTTGTTTAACTTCTCTGGGATACAGTTTTAAAAATTGTTTCCAGAATCTAGCACTCAAAATCATTATTCATTTTATATTATTAATTTCTTCTTCTTCTCCTCCTCCTCCTCCTCCTCCTCATCCTCCTCCTCCTTCTTCTTCAACAGAGGGGAAAGGAGGGAGAAAGAGAGGGAGAGAAACATTGATGTGAGAGAAACATTGATTGGTTGGTTGCCTCTCGTATGTGCCTTCAATGGGGACTTAACCTGCTACCTAGGTATGTGCCCTAACCGGGAATCAAACCGAGAATCAAACCGGTAACCTTTAGCTTTGCAGGATGACACCCAACCTACTGAGTCACACCAGCCAGGGCATCATTACTTATTTTTACTTATCAGATACTTAATGTACATACTCAACATATATGTGTAACAAATACAGTTTTCCAAGTAAGAATAAAGTATATAGTTTTTCAAAAGCCCTAGGCCTGTGAGTATTTTTGCAGACTGCATGTTATTTCAACCATCCCCACATTTGGCAGTATCCCTGGAGTGTCTGCTCTTTCTAAAAGGACAAATATATAAAATGGTGAGGTTCTATAGCTAAAGTGGAAACATTTATTGCAGTCAGTTGTGTGACTGGTCTCAAGGTCTGCTTTTCCCGCAAAGAGAAGACCTAGGAAGAACCTAGATATCTGATTTCAGAGATGCAGAGAGGTGATGACCTCTTTCCTTCATTAGCGAATACCTTCATTTCACAATTGGATTTAGGATTAAAATGCAAATGTACACTTATAACACTGGAGCTAAATAAATGCCGATTATTTCAATTCACACTACAGTGTAAATGACTGATATCAAACTCTACCCTCAGAGCAGGGGTGTCCAGCCTTTTGGCATCCCTGGGCCACACTGGAAGAAGAAGAGTTGTCTTGGGCCACACATTAAATACACAAACACTGAAGAAAACTGATGAGCAAAAAAAAGGTCTGTGCATAATTTTTGTGTTATCTGCCACCACAGATAAGCAAAAAAGTCCACATATAATAACCCTAATTGTGCCGCAGACCTTTCAATAATCTTTTAAAATCATGAGCAGGTCTCAACTTTGTGATCACCAATATAGAAAATGTACATATCGAAATACTTAGTAATAAAACTAAGTAATGTTTTAAGTAAATTTGCCATTTTGTGTTAGGCTGCTTTCATAGCCATCCTGGGCTGCGTGCAGCCTGCAGGCTGCAAGTTGGACACCCTGCCTCAGAGTGTGCTTTATGTAATAATAAGGATAAAAAGCAAAGCAAAGCAGGAAAAATGATGGGAACTACAAGGGTGACAAGGCATGGGAAGAAGGATAAGAACATGGAAAGGGGAGAGTAGAGTTTCCAAGGATAAACTTCTTTACTTACTGCTCGTTCACTAAGGTTACACAGAAACCAGTGGTTTAGGATCCAATTTCAGAGAATGTCATAGTCTCCATGTTTTATGACCCAGAAAACCACTTCTGCAAAATCAGATAAAGCTGCCCAAGCAAACCTCAGGATCTTGAGGGCTTTTGTGAAACGAAAAATAATTTTCCTTTTTTATAGCATGCATTGTTTCTTGAATATAAAACATATACCCACACTACAGAACATTTAGATGCCACAGCAAATATAAATTTAAGAAACCCCATCCTCAATTCTACTACTGTTAACATTATAAATATTGTAGCTCTTTTTTTTTTTTTTAAAGCTTACGGGGAACTTTCAGGATAGCATCCATGGCTGTTTAGACTGAGGAGACTGCAGAAACAGAAGTGGGGCCAGGATGTGCTATGTCAGCAGAATCTGGGACCAATTTTCTGGGGGAAAAATAAACCCACCCATCCTGTGTGTATTCAATGGGGTGTGTATATTCAGCAGAGGGCTTGGCACGTTCACTTAGCACTTCTTTTCACTCTATATTCCTAGGAAGTAGGACCTGAAGAGTCCATCTGCTGCATTCAGATAGAAACTGATTTTTAAATTAGGTGAAAACTGTGAGCAATGCAGATCAGAGAATCTCTGTGTATGTGTGTGTGGTGTTGTTTGAGTGAGTGAGTGTGTGTATGTGTACATTCACATATCTGCATAGAGCCCAAGTAACTGACTTAGGAATGGGGTGGGTTATGAGAAGCTTTTTATCAGCTTATACCTCTGCTTCCATCTTTATGATTTACGATTGAAGCCTTCCTTCAAAGCTAAAAATCAGGTGGTGCATAAAAAAAATCTAAAAGATCAGGAGACTTTTCCTGTACTGAAGGCTCAGCCCAGAGAAATTGGAGGATGGTTGGGGCTATGCCCACCAGCCTCCAGGTGAGACCTTGTTTGCCCTGTGGTTTCAGAAAGGGGCTGACAGGGATAATAAATATCATTTGCTGACACGGGGTACGGGGGCTGTGCTGACCGCAGGAGTCGTGGTCCCTAGGACACTGGGACCGCTCACAAAGCAGACATTTATGAAGCGGTTGGCTTTGCATTAATAATTTCCCTAGCTATTCACCAACAGTAACAAATCCCTTTGACTAGAGACCAGACCCAGGAAAACCCTGGTGTTTATTGGAAGTGACATCTGCATAGCAAAGGGTGACTGTGTTAGAATGGAATAGCACAAAGGGACCCAAAGCCCCTCTCCTGCCTGGCGCCTTCCTTCTCTTTTGAGGAAAGAAGAGGATTGGCCCTTTCAGGAGTGTACAGTTTGTGCCTTTCCTCTTTGGTGGTTAGTTTGTCAGCTGAAGTTTTCTCATCTGCTTCTCTTCTGCAGATGGGTTAGTCCTGATACGGAAAGTTCTGCTGTGTGTCCATGGAATTTTAAGGGCCCTCAGACAACGCCAGGGGCCTGGCAGGCTGCTGGCTAGGGCTGAAACTAATGTGGAGCCCACTGGGAGGCCCAACAGCTTGGCACATTCTCTCTTTGTGGAGATAAGAATTGGGTGTCCAAATTGGAGACTTGGAGTTCTATGGGTCTTACTTAGTATTGTAAAAGCCAAAAGGAGCCCTGGCTGAGTACCTCAGTTGCTTAGGGCCTCGTCCTGATATGCCACAGTTGTGAGTTTGATCCTCAGTCAGGGCACATACAAGAATCAACCAATGAATGCATAAATAAGTGGAACAGCAAATCAATGTCTCTCTCTCTCTCAAATCAATAAATAAAAATAAAAAATAAAAGGGTGGGAGAAATGTAGAAAGTGGAGCTCATTGTCAATTCCAGAAGGCAGGGAAAACATCCATTCTTTTAAAAGTAGTTCTACGTCATGTATATTACAGGCTCTAAAGAAATGTGTGATGGCCAGTTGACTGATAGGCTGATCAGATACTTGCTGTTTTAATCCTTTTGCTTGTTAAACTGCTTGCCTGCACAGTTATTTGGCTTCTTTCATTTCCAGCTCTCTCAATCCTTTGCAAATATCTGTGAGCATAGAGGATGTTCACGAATATTGGCTGACGTCCCTGGTGCTACCTTCCTGGAGCTGCAGGAGCTGCTGCTGCAAACCACGTGGATCCATCACAGGTTTTGCTACTTATTTACACATCTCAGCAAATGTTTACTGGTTGATACTGTCTGTCATTTATTGCTTTCTGAGTCTTTTTTGTTTCTGTTTGTGCTGCACTTTTAGAAAGTAGACTTTTTAAATGCCTTACTCTTCTGGATATACTCTATGCTAGATAGATGCTAAAATGATTAAGAGTTTCCTCTTATCACTAGAGAAGAGGATTAAACGCAATTGTGGTCACAAATGACTGTACGGCAGGATTAAGACAGGCCAGTGTTGAAAGAGACAAATAAACAGGGAAACGGGAATTCTGAGGAAAGGACATCACAGCTGCCTGGTCAATTAGCAAGAGCTTCCTCAGGCATTTGCGGTAAGTCTTGAAAGATGGTCAGTGTTTTGCAAAGTAAAGTGAAGGCATCTTTGGAAAGGGAATGGGGGTGTCCTGGGAAGAGTGAGGAGTCCACTTTGGGATCAAGCATAGATTTGGGCAGGGGAAGTGGGTGGGACCAGTAATTGAGCACATTGTCAGCCAGCGTGATAAGTCTGTTATTATTTTCACAGACGTGGAACTAACTGGTGGATTATACTGAGGGAGGAGGGAGCAGGGTCAGGACTAGGGTGAGGCCAGTGAGGCACATGGGGTATACTTTTAAGGAGACGTTCACCCCCAGGTGGGGGTCCCCTGCTGTAGGCACTGAGAACGACACCTCCTTACTGTGGTTCCATTTGGGGCAGGGCAATGGGGAAGTGGGTGGGTCCACATTTTATGATGAAAGCTGATGTTTAGCAGATGACTGAAAACTGTTTAGGATAGATTGGCACAAGTGGTGCGGCGGGGTGAGATTGTGTGAATGCTGCCGGTGTGAGAGTCCAGTCAGACAGAGAAGATGTGGAGTTGGGAGGTGGGGAGCAGTAGAAGAGTTCCTTTTGATATGGAACTCACAACAGCTGGCAGTGAGGAGAACTGATGATCACCACTCCCCTTTTGCGCGTGTTCACTACAACCCAGGGATGGTTCTTATGCTCTTCAAGTATTACTTTAATAAGGACAGAAGTTGCCTGGGACTGAGGGAGCTGAGTTCCAGCGTAGTTGTGCACTGGTTAGCAGTGGAGCCTCTTTGACCCCCAATCCCCACCTGTAAAATGACTGAGTTACAGCGGACAGGTCCAGAGGCCTACTAAGGCCCTGCAACGCCATGTAACTCTTGACATACATTCCCGTCAGCCCGTCCAGTGGCAGAACCCAAGCTGTGGAATCCTAGCCTAAGATTAGTCAAGATCTCCCAGCTTAGGTGCCTTGGGATGTAAATCCCTCTGTCTGGCCTCTCATGGTTCACTGGTTCTTGTAACCACATTTAGCATTTCTAGGTTCCAGGTCCTCCTTGAAGATGGAGTTTCCAACAATCTGATGGTCTCAAGTCTGCTTTTCCTTTCTGATCCTCTCTCCACATGTATCCAACACTGTGGCCTGGCCCACATTTCCCCTCCTCTTCCTATTGCTGTGGTGTCATTAACAAAACTCCCTGACCCTTGCAAAGCCCCTCCAGCACAGCTGTCCCATGAGAAAAACAGTGGACTTAATAGGCTTCCCCTTAAATGGCCTCAAATCCATTCTAGTGATTGGGGGGTGAGGGCGGGGGCACAGCTACACACAGGGCAGAGTCTGCTGGTGCAGGAGATGAGACAGGGAAAGAATAAAGAAAGTTCCGAAGAACCTGGGCCTCAGGGACCAAATTTAAAAAGCTGCACCGCTTATTCAAAATCAGATGAATGTCAGTGGGATGTTTGTCAAACAAACTTGTCATTATTTGTCACAATTTGAGGAAGTATCAGTCAGTAGTCACACTTGAACATGCAACAGAGTTATTTATAGCTGCCAGTCTACAGATTTAACTAATGCAGGGCCAAGTTTCAACGTTATAAACAGCTTTATTTATAATGATTGTGTGGCTATAAATAGTTCGGTTCTCTGGGTGTAGCAGATCAGCCCTGCGCCGTTCTGCCAGAGCTGGAGCCAGGAGGGATGTGCCAGCAGGGAGGTGAAGCCTCCTGTTTTTTCCTCTTTTTGGCAGACCTTTTCTGAGTCTTTGGCCAGGGCATTTCATCCTCTTCCTCAGTGCCCCTTTCGGAACCAGCAGTTGTGCTGAACCATGTTCCCAGGAGATAGTAGGGGTTATTCAATTAATTAACACCTGCCCCAAGATCTCCCGTGGAAAGGGAGCCTGTACGTGAGTGCCGCCTCCTTTGTGCTTAATTACAGTCTCTCATGCTGGAGGGCGGAGGGAGGTATCCTGTTATTCTCCTGAACAGGCAAAGCTCTAAAGGTTTGTTACAGCTTCAGATTTAATTTGACCAACAGCCATAGTCTCTCCTAAAGATAAGTGGTCAGAATTCAGAAATATATTAGTTTCTAGTGTCAGCAGAACCTTGTTTGGGACTTGGGGGAGCAGAAGAAAGGAAGGGGAATATGTATACACAGATTAAGCATGTAAAATACATGGGGACATCAGATTAAAAACTGATCATTATACTGTTTGGCACAGGGACAGTATTGTTCCCATCCAGGGGACAACTTTCACCTCCGAAACACTAATTTGTATGTCATGTTGAGATTTCTGGTTCTATACATATTCCCACCCCACCCCCAAAAGCCTTACACTCAGTTTTAATACTGATAGGCTAAATCTTGTTTTGCTATTTTTTTAAAAGGAAAACGTGTGGCTATGAAAAAAATTGATTGGATCTTAATTTGCAAAATTAGTTCTGGTTCATTTTATTGCTGTAATTTAATACTCCTAATGATTTTCTGACACATATGTTTTAGCAGCAAGATCTACTTCCTATTCATTTTTCATTTCAGTGCTGCTGAAGTATATTAGGCAGGATGGTACAAATCAGAGACGGGGCTCCCCACAAGAAACTGACACCATGCTGTCACCTTGGCATTCTCTCAGACATGCGTGCTGAGCCCCTAGAAGTGAGTGTGCAGGGATTTAGGGTAGGAGGAGGTAAGGAGGAGGAAGGTAATACTTCATGAAAAGGGGATTACGTTTTTTCCACTTTATTGTCATCAATGTCTTGGTTGTCTTCACCACCATTATTGCAATTCTTTGTCTAAGGGTGCCGTGAGATGCATCCTATTTGAGCCTTTCCCGCTGTAGCTGCAGTGTGGGGAGCCTACCTCGGTAAGCCAACAATGCTTCTGCAGGGGATGTGGGTCATGGATGCCTTGGTCCCGGTGCCACAGGACCTAGAGGAGATGCTTCTTGCCCTGATCTGGGTGCCAGGGGGGGCATCCTGGAAAAGGTGGTGTCCGGGCTGAATCCTGCAGGAGGCTCCTTAGGGCAGTGACCATGTCTTTGGGTGTTTGAACCTGCTGGCAGGGTAGGCACAAATTTTGTAGAGAGAGCAAGTGAAAGTTTATGCTCTTTTGGAATTTGACTGTCTGTATGGGAACACTTCTGCTGTGCATTTGTAATACAGAAATCAGTTCAAAATGCTTAAAAAAATAAATAATTAAAGAGAGGAGAGGTTTCTGGGGTGTGTGCTTAGGGTGGGGTGAGGAGCCCCTTCTGACTGATGCACTGGCATCCTGAATCAAAATCATAAACTCCTTATTGAGTTATGGTGAGAGATTTAAAGCCAAGGTGTAGGGGATAAAATGGAGCAACGTTCTTGTTGAGGTGAATTGATTTCATGGCTTCACAGGCATCTCCAGCTCTCCCTCCTTGTTTATGTTGGAAAGTAGCTTTACCCATACAAGGGGCTAAGACCTCATCGGACGTGGGTTCCAATTCTGTGCTTACAAACGAGCCAAAGGGAAGATGACAAATGCAAGGAGGTGGGTGCCTCCTCACGTTTCCCCCTTATTCTCTTCCATCTCTTCTCCGACAGTTTTTCTGGCTATACTTATCTCTATGATCATTTTCACGGTTTGAAAAAGAGAGATACTCAATGTTTATGTTAACTTAAAAAGGCAAATGTTTTCCATATAGCTTATTGGGTGAGGGTTTTTTGTTTTGTTGTTTTGTTTTGTTTTGCATTGCCAAGCACGCGGATTCAGAGAAGGTTCTTGGAACTGGGAATGCTGGGCCAGTCCGTGATAGCTCCCATCACAGCACACTTACGGCCACAGACCCCAGACCTGGATGTCCCCATTCCAGGAAAAAAGGAGAGCATGATACATTTTGCAATGTAATATGTAAATATGATAGGCAGCTTTTAGCTAATATTTTTGTTTATTGCTTTTTCTAAGAATTTTCCCTAGTGCCAAGTACCAGTTGAGGAGGATGTGGTGTAAATGTATTAGCTCAGGCTCTCTAGCTACTAATTCTTAGAATCATGAATGTTTAGAGCTTCAAAACACCAGTAGCTTCTCTTGCTCCAGTTTTCTCCTGTCACAGATGAAGAAGAATGAGCCTGAGGACTAAGTGATTGGCTCAAAGCCATGTGGCTTCTAAGCTGGGCTACAACTAATGCCTCTTATTTCCTAGAAAAGCTATTGAACATTTTTTGAAAATAAATTGATGTCCCAGTATAAAGGTACAGCATAGTGGTTAAGAATGAGGGTTCTGGAGTTAGACAAGCCTGGGGGTGAACCCTGGCTCTGTCACTGTTTGTGAGGCCTTGGCATGTTGCACCTTTTCTTTGAGCCTCAGTCTTCTCATCCACAGGTGGGAACAATCATGATGTAGTAAGAGAGGAGTTGGGAGGATTGAGATAATGCAGGTCAAATATTTTGCCATAGTCCGTAGCACATGGAACCTCTCTAACGTACAATGGAAATAACAGTGAAAACCAAACCAAAAAGCAAGCAAGCAAACAAACATCCCCCATCCCTGACAAAGTGGGCTTCTTCTTCTTCTTCTTTTTTTTTTTTGGCCTGGCAGGATGTCACAGAGATGTTGATTTAGGGTGCAGCGGGAGGGGGGGGGATAAGGATTTGGAATGGGGCCAAGAAATCAGGGTATCCAGGAAATATTAGAGGGACATATAAGATGTCCTCATCCCTTCCCCCACAGGTATGAGTTGGGGGAAGGGACACATGGAGCAGGGACATGCAGAGCTGCTAATCCATAGCATGGTCATTTAACATATCTATAGCCTTTGGCTGGTGATTTAGATGTGTTAAATAGCTGTGGCCATGCTCTGAGCCAGGGGGATGGAAAGGATTCCCCCCAAGACGTGACTGGGGAGGAACCCCAAGTTACAGCACCTGAGTGGGAGCTTGGAGAAGATTGGCTCCAGAACATGGGGACAACCTGCCCATACTCACGATGGCAGCCCAGTGAACTTGGAATAGTACAGGAATGCTGGCAGGTATAACTGGTTGTAGGAGGAGTCAGAAGTGGGGGTACAGAGGCGATTTCGTGTGGGGATTTAAACTGAGATGCGGCAGCCATTGAGGGATTCCATGCGGTTTCACCAGAGTGCAGACCCCTGCAGCTTTGGTGAAGAGGGAGAGCCACGAGGTTTTGCCAGAGTAGGGACCCCTTCCCCACAGCTTTGGTAGAAGAAGGACCACTCGGCTTTGGAGCGCTCCCTTTGGCTGTGTGGCCTAGGAGCAAGAGAGACTTTGCCTGGAAGAAGGAGGATGAAAAGACTCTTGCCAGTAGGCCATGAGAAGGTGCCACATGGCTTTGGATTAATTAGAGATCCTGCCTGGACGACGACACGGCTGACGGTGTCAGGAGCCTGGATCCTGGATGTTTGCTTCTCTTCCTGAGTTACGACGTACCCTGAATTAGGGCAGAGGGAGATAGGAAGCACTGTGGGCATCTGTGGGTATCCTAAAGGACTTTGATATTTTAATGAAGATGCTAGGTCACTACTTTAACTCTGTATAGCATTAAGTAAACATTTCCTTTCCTTTTCACAAATCTCTGGCTTTGAGAGACATCTTTCCATAAGGCGGTGGACGTAAGGAACCTTCTGTTGGTCTGTAACAATGTTACTGATGAAAATTCCTCTTTTTCCACACCCTTTGTGTAGGCTGATTTTCCTGAAGGAGAATGTACACACTTATTTCCCTTAAGAGAGAAACAGGTGAGCCCTGATCCTCAGTGGGCGCACAGACACAGATCTGAGAGGCTAGTGAGTGGGTAGGCGGGGGTACAGTGAGAGAAGGGCCCTGGGCTAGCCGTCCCATGAGCTGGAGGAGTCTGATAGGGTTAGCTGGTTCAGCAGGAAGACCAAAGGAGGAAGGTGAGTGAGAGTCTGGGACAGTTGACCCCATATTGAAACCCAGCCTGCACCTGTGGTAGGTACTGCTATGTTCTGGGCATTAGTAGCTTTGATTAGCAACAGTAACTCGAGGTGGGAGTGATCTCTACCAACAGGAACCCTGCCTGTGTGTGGACACAGGTCAGTGGCTTTGAGGAACTGAAACACATTTAGGAGAGAGTTAATTATAGGAGATTGTGTTATTGTGTCTGCGGTAAGTCAAGCAGATGAGGGCTTAGAACATTCGAATTTGGAGCAGTTGTCTAATCGCACAGTCTACATGATTTCACCCACATACTGGGAAATACTGTTTGCACATAAAATTATCCAATTTAATTCCCTTAATAACCTTGCAAAGTTTTTATGGTAGTTTCCAGATCAGCAAAATGGAAGCCTAGAGAGATTTAAATCATATGCTCAAAGTCACAGATATCAAAATGAAGCTTAAATTGAAAACAAATCTTGTTGATTTCAAAGTTTGTTCTGTCTACTGACCCAGCTAAATTTTACTTGGATGCATTTTCCACCACACCTCCCTCCCCACTTTAGTGTGCTGATGGAGATGTGTCTGTGACTTCCTGTGGATGAGAGAAGCAGCAGTGTCTGGGTAAGTGAGCAGATTCTGTAGCCAGGGTGCATGCATTTCTATCCTGTCTGTACCTCTTACTGGCTTTGAGCCGTTGGGCAAGGGAACTAACTTCTCTGCTTCAGGTTTCTCATCTAGAAAGCGAGAGGTATTAGTCAGGGTTCTCCAGAGAAACTGAATTGACAGTGTGTGTGTGTGTGTGTGTGTGTGTGTGTGTGTGTGTGTGAGAGAGAGAGAGAGAGAGAGAGAGAGAGAGAGAGAGAGAGAGAGAGAGAAAGAGAGAGAGAGAGAGAGAGAGAGAGAGAGAAAGAGAGAGAGAGAGAAAGAGGTATTTTAAAGAATTGGCTCAAGTGATTGTGGAGGCTTGCAGGTCTGAAATCTATGGGGTAGTCCAGCAGGCTGGAGACCCAGGAAAGGGGCAATGTTGCAGGTTAAGTCCTAAGGTAGTCTAGAGACAGAATTCTCTTTTCCTTGGGGGACTTAAGTCTGTTTTCTCTGGAGACCTTCCTCTAATTGGATGAGGCCTACCCATATTATGGAAGGTAATCTGTTTTACTCAAAGTCTGTTGATTTAAATGTCAATATCATTTAAAAAGTTCTTTCTCAACAATATCTGGACCAAATATCTGAGTACTTGTGGCCTAGCTGAGTTGATACATGAAATTAACCGTCGCATGGAGCTAATAAGATCTACCTCATAAGGCTGATGGGATGAGTTAAATGAGCTGATATATATAAGGAGCTTAGAACTTGCCTTGCACAGGTAAGTTCTGGCTAAGTGTTACTATTATAGTAGGCAGCTAGTTAGATATTAATGAAAGAGAAGGGGGCCAGACATCTAATTAAGCTGGATTAACTAGGAAGCTACAGCTTCACAGACACTCCAGGAGACAGCTGCATCCTCTGCCAAATGGACGCTAATCCCTGGGCAGGCAGGAAAGACTGGCTTTCCAATCTCCTGGGGGAACAATCATCCATTCCCCCAAATTATAGGCAGGAAGATAAAACACTAAGGTGGGATTTCTTTGCTGGGCATATGCACCGTACAAGCTAGATGATGAGGCAAAACTCTAAGGCATCAGCAGCAGGAGCAGAGATGGTGACCGTGAAGGGGAGCAGTCTATGCTGGGAAAGTCTGGGGAGAGGATCAGATGGGGTACGGGCACAAAACCCCCAGAGATCCGGGAAAGAGATTGGATAGGGGAGGCCTTAGCACAAGCCCACAAAGAATTAGGAAGAAGGTTTGTTAGTTTAAAATAAAGCGTACCTCTTTCCAAACCCAGGGAAATATAATCAAAGCTTAACCAAGGCCTGTGATTTGAGCTCTCTCTCTGTAGCAACCTTGCAGGCCTGAGTGTGGCAGCCATGTGGGCCAAAGCCCCGTGCTGAAAGTGGGCCACGTGGGAACAGACACTGTGCTGGATGACTAGAGCCTCGATGTGAAGCTACTGGCACAGCAGGTGTGGGGTCTCCTCCTGGGCTTGGCGAGGACAAGTGTGGACCTGCAGCCCCAGAGGCTGGGCTCCTTCCTCAGCGAGGTGGAGCTGAACAACTTGGTTGCGGATGAAGCAGTGTGGCAACCTCTCAGGGGCATCTACACGCAGTAAGCCCCCTCCAATGAATCTTGCCGCTATTGCTCAAATCCTCCTACACACGTGAGTCCCCAAAATGCTTTGCCTGTGACTTTGTGAGGACCCATTTCTGGATCAGTCTGGCAGACCTGCCTCAGTCCTGGTACATATCCAAGAACATTACCCATTATTACCTCCCAGAAATGGACATGCTTTCTCTTGTTTGGCTTGGACATGTCATTTCTGTCACTGGGCCAACGCTCCTGCAGTCAGCCGCTTTTGCTTCTCTTCCATTTACTTCTTGTGGTTGTGAAAAGTCCATGTGCCTCATGAGTGACCACCATGTCCTGGAGGAGACTGATCTTTCCTGATGCCCAGGATAAGTTAGGTAACTGGATGCCCTCAGTGAAGGCCTAGGAGGGAAACCACTGCAAGGAACGGGCAGCTGAGGACAGCTGACTGAAATCACACGGAAAGAATTCCACCAAGAGAATCTCTGTTGTTGTTTACACTTGTGGCAAGAAGCAAACACGTTGCTCTTTAATTTTCCTTGGCAGGGTCTGCAATGCCGAGCTGCTGCCAGCCCGTCTGCTGTGCCTGTATTGCACCCCACCTTCCCAGTCTCAGGTGGATGGCCCCCCAGCAAATGCCTTTCCTGGAAAAATGAAAATGCCACAGCCCTTGCTGCCTGACTTCCTTTCAGTCCAGTCTCCACTCTATCTCTGTTGCCCAGCTGCACCTTCTGTGGCCCTTCCCCACCTGACAGAGGGAGATACCTTTGACAGTCAGGCATGCCTTGCCAGCCAGACGAACACACGCTCTGTTTGCAAACAGGGGAATTTTTATTTTGCTTTGGTTTATGGCTGGGGGAGAGGATTAAAACTGGGATAAATGCAAAAATCCTGGAGGACAATGGGCAAGGGAAGCTCTGGGAGGAAGACTCAGGAAGGGGTGGAGGTTGGGGATGGGAGGGGACCAGCAGGACCAGGGAAAGAATAAACTGAGCTTTTCATCTTGGAGCCTGATCTGTTTCTGAACCCTGATAGGAAAGGTCATGAATTTTAAAGTGTGTCTTTCCAGCTGACAGCTCTAGTCACAAAACCAGCACTCTCTGAAGCTCTCGATGGCTGTGGGAGACCCGAGATGGAGGGGGCCAGGGGACAAGGCAGCATGGCCAGCGCTGTCAGAAGGCAGTGATTAGACCCAGTCTGAACACACTGTCCCGGACAGGCAGCTGTGGATGAGGCCTCCTGCTTGCCAGCTCAGGAGGTTTCCACCAGGCCTGGCACCAACAGATAATTTTCAGAGCCAGCTGTGGCACTGCTGGTTGCTTGCGTCCCTCAAAACGCACGTGGCCACCTGCTGCAGTCCTTGTTCACCAGCTAAGAGGACAGCAAACCTCTGGAGGATGCAGGGGGGTGACTTTCTCACCAGGGCTTTGAAAGCTGTCCCCAAAGAGGAAGATGGGATGCTCCAATTGTCTCTGAGGTGGTCAGAGACTGCGGGTTGCAAGTTGGGTCCTTGTCAGGGTTGCTGCCTGGCTGTGGGAGGGATGTGAAGGTGGCTGTTGTCTTTTGTGAGCTGGAATAGGTGATGGTGCCTAGTGTCCCTGGAGCCTGGGAGAATTGACAGTGTATTTTACTTTATGAAAAATGCACAGTCTTGAGAAATGGAGTGTGCATGTTTAAAAAATGTGCTGCTATATCTAAAAGAGAAGATATGCTCATTTTGGGGGGAAAGAAGCATGAAGAAGTGCAATCATGACTTCTCTGTGTGTAAAAGGAGAGCTGGGAATGTGAGTTTTCTGCATGCAGGGCAGTAGTAATGGAAACAAGATTGCAGACATTTCCAGAGCGACTCAGTAGCCAAGAGCAGTACCCTGACCGCCTCCTGGACAGCTGAGCCAGGAAAACAGGGGCGGCGGCCCTGGGAAGTGGGACGCCAATCACAGCCGATCCTGCAGAGACACTGGGAGCTTCAGCAGCCCCATTAGAGCCCCATCCCTCTCAGCCACTCTGCGTCTTGCCTGGTCATGCCTTTCCACCCCTCAGGAGCAGGAAGCTCTTCCCAGAGGCTGGAGGCATGTGGAGGAGAATCACCTGTTTCAACAGTGGGACAACTGGATTGCTTAGTTTGGGGGAAACTTTCGTAGAAAATATGGTAAGCAAAGCAGCCTGCCTCTTATTTAAGAAAAATAATTTTATCGTGATAAAAGTTATCATTTTAACCATTTTAATTGGACAGTTCAGTGGCATTAAGTGCATTCACACTGTTATGCAGCCATCACATCTCCTGAACTTCTTCACCATCCCCAGCTGAAACTGTGCCCTTTCTCTTATTCCCCTCCCCGAGGCCTGGCCACCACCATTCTACTTCCTGTCTCTGTGAATTTGACTACTCTGGTTTCCTCATATGAGTAGAATCATACCTTTTCTTACTCCACTTCACATATTATCTTCCAGGTCAACGCATACTGCACCATGTAGCAGAGCTTTATTTATTTTTATTGTGATAAAATGGACACAATAGTTATCATTTTAATCATTCACAAGTATCCAATTAGATGGCATTAAATACAGTCACAGCATTGTGTAACCATCAGCACTACTATACCCTAAATTTTTTATCATCTACCACATAAACTCTGTGCCCATTGAACACTAGATTTTCCTCCTCCTAGCCCCTGGTGATTGCTATTCTATTTCCTGTATTTATGAATTTTCCCATTCTAATTACCTCATCTTCTTGGAATCATACAATATCTTCCTCATTTGGGGCACAGATTTTTTTAGAACACAGATTTGCAAAGATTCCTCAAAGATAAGAGCAGCAGACAGCCTGCAGGTGGCTATGTTGGCAACAGGTTCCTCAGAAACAGCTGGATGACAGAAAAGGGAAAAATCATAAAGCAGCCTGGACAGGACCCCCACCCCCACCCCAGCCTGGCAGGAATGCCCAGCTGCAGAGGGGGCTGCAACCACCAAGGAAGGCCTTGAAATTCTCAAATCACAGTGCTTCCCTGGTTTTGATTTCATCAGCGGTGAGCAACCTTCTGAAAATCCGACTCTCCACGAAGCCTGCCTGCATGAGGGAGAACATGGGCCAGGCAGCACAGGTATTTCTCTCGCTTGATGCTTACACTCCATCAAAGCAAGATCGTAGGAGTCATTTGTGAATTTGAAGACCAGCAAGTTCATGTACTTGGGAGGCTCGGTTTCCACATGTGAAAGGTGGGGGTGAGAAGGGTCCCTGTCTAATAGGCTTGGTGAGAGGAATAAGGGAAAAAATGAGTACCTCAGTCAAGTGCTCAGTTTCCTGTAAATTTTGTCAACATGACTCACTGTCTTTCAGTCCAAACAACTTTAAGACATTGAAATTGAGTTTGGGACTAAGACATGCATGCCCGAGGGCCAGGCATTTCTGTGAACTTCCTGGGGATGAGTAACACCTCGTGAATATTGAGAAATCAGTAGTTTCTCTCCCTGTTGACATCTCAATTTCACCATTTATTTTCCTTTCTAAAGATTGGTGGAAAAGGAGAATTTGGAAGTGTGAGCTCATCTGTGGGCAAGAAATATTCAACTGCAATGTTATTTTAATTGGTCATTTGCAAGGACTGCATGCTGGTAGGTGGGAGACATGGTACAAGGGTACAGACAAGACAATTTAAAATTGTCCCCATACAAGCAAATTCACCTGTGCTGGGATCCACAGTGGAGGTATGGAGCAGGTCTAGCGAATTCCTGCAATCCGAACACGCATGTCTGCCCCCAGTGTCTTCCCTGGGTGTGTACAGGGTTCTGCCCAAGGTGAGGCTGTCTGCCGTTACAGCTGCCGGTAGGATCCCTGCAGTGGTCCTCATAATTGAAGAGGCATCTCCTTCTTTGGGGTATGCTCTGCAGGGACTCAGATATACCCAGGTTTGGACAGATACCTTGTAGGTCTATGGCCATCACCCCCTTGAATCCTGTTTGGCTTTTGGAGTAGAAGCTCACCCACTGCTTCTATTCTTTCTCAAAAGCCTCCTGGTCCCATTTTGCCACCTCACTCAGTTTGTCCAAAGATTTTTATTAATGGCAACTTCTCAAAAACCAGTCTCAAAACCAAAGTGTTGTGGTATTGATCTGTTTCCTCTCAGGTACTCCAACTGCTGCATGCATTTGCTTAACCTAGGCTCCATTTAGCAGTGGGTGTGTCAGGGCAGTTGCTGAGTGTCCATCTGCCCACAGATCCCAGTTGGGTAGATTAATTAATGATTATAGAGTACTCTGAAGGTTGGAGGGATAATTATTTAGCCAGTTTCCTCCCTTCCCCCAAGGCCTCATGACTGTCTTTTGTCTCTTTCCCTCATGGGGCATTCTTTGAAGTGAATAGGAGAGGATGAATCAGAGGTCAGTTAATAGAGCTGGCCATTCCAGATGGCTGAACTGGACAGCCCTGTCTGGAAACGGCTCCACTGCAGGATCTGGGATTTTCTACGAGAACTGGGGCACCGAATGCGGCCAAAGTTCCAGAAGACTGTGGCTTCACGGATTCTAAACTGGGTATCATAGACAGCAGATCTTCATTCACTACTAGGGTAGCCTGATACTCTAGTGCATCCAGGGTTTGCTCCCAATTTTTTATGTGAAATGCTTTTTTTAAAAATTAATTCATTCTCTTTCTCTCCCTCTTATTACTCTTTTCTCAGCTCATGACCCCATAGGGTTAGTACCAGGTGGGAGAGAACTAATTCTAAGCTGTAATGTGGGAGCAGTGAGTTAGGCTGCCTTATAGAGTAAGGAAACCATTGTTTCTTTGCCACGCTCTCTCCAAACAAAGATTTTGAAGTACACCATGTTTTTCTGCTATTTAAAATCTTGAATTGTTCACACTCTTTTAGTTGGAGAAACCCAAGGATAAAATAAATATTGTAGGTAGTGGAATTACACTTATACATCTCCTGTCTGAGCCCAAGAGAGAGTCCTTGGTGCACCTATGTGCATGTTAAAGGGAGAGAAGTTTGGGGCTGAAAAATCCTGAGTTACTTTAATTCATTCATTCATTCATTCATTCATCCATCTACATTCACAATTTTTACTGAGAAGCTACTCTTGTTGTGAAGCTGCTAGAGATGCAAGGGAAGATGACACCCAGTTCTAAAGGCAAGTCCAGGTTAGTAGGGAGAAAAGCATGAAAACATATAAATATGGCAAATGATGCTTTGAGTGATTGCTTTGTATTTTGCCTTATTTTTCTGTTCCCTCAGATCAACAGGTAGCTGGGATCTTTGACTGTCCTTGCCTCAGGATATTTTCATGAGAGAAAACAGAACCTGCTTGAAGTCAAAGGCTTTTGCACAACTCCAAGTTCTTTGAGAAAAAGATACTAAGGGTCCCATGGGTGGAGGTGAGAGGAGGCCTTTGAGGGGCAGCAGCAGGAAATAGAAACAGATGACTCTGGGGGCAAGAGGCTAAGTGAGAGAGGGCTTTGAGGGTGATGAAAGAGGAGAGGGAGGAAGAGAGAAGAGAAGAAATGTGGAAAGGTCACAAAGGTATCGGTCTAGACCTACAGAGACTGGTGAGGTACAGGGGATCCCAGCTGCAGTCCAAACTTCCTGAAGTGACACCTGAAGGCAGAGGAGCTGCTGGCCCTGGAAGTCTATGTGGATTGGGACAGTGGGGTACACTGGGGACCAGGAATGGCTGACCAGTCGGGGAGGGGACTCCCCAGTGCTTTGGTGATTGAGGAGGCTTGGTTACTGCATAACCATCTGGAGCAGGTGAGCTCGGTAATGACTGTTGGAATTTACCATCCCAGTAGGATAGAGCCCCAGAGTGGGACTAAAATGATTTAAAATAAAAATAACATATTCTACACACTAAAGTGATAGAATCTGATACTAAACCCATGACACAACTATAACTCAATTAAAAAGGGGGTGGTTGGAGATACTTAGTGTAATCAAATTCATAGACTGAAGGTAGAATGGTGGTTGCCAGGGGCTGGGAGAAGGAGAGATTGGGGGGTTGCTGTTTAATGGGCACAGAGCTTCTTCTTTGCAGGATGAACAGTTCTGGAGATCGGTTACAGAACAAGGTGAATGTATTTATTGCTGTTTAACTGTACACTAAAGAATGGTTAAATGAACATATCACTTCATACCTGTTAGGATAACCATTATTAAAAATATATAAAAGATAACAGGTGTTGATGAGGATGTGCAGTAAAGAGAACCCTTATACACTGTTGGTGGGAATATAAGTTGGTGCAGCCTTTATGGAAAACAGTATGGAATTTCTCAAAAAACTAAAAACAGAACTACCATAGGATCCAGCAATCCCTCTTCTGGGTATATAAACAAAGGAAATTGTTATTATTTTTTATTTCTTTTAAATTTATTGATTGATTTTTTAAAAATATGTTTTATTGATTATACTATTACAGTTGTCCCATTTTTTTCTCCTCCTTATTTCCCTCCACTCTGCACCCTCCATTCCACCATCATTCCCCTCCCCCTCTTAGTTCATGTCCATGGGTCGTACATATAAGTTCTTTGGCTTCTTCATTTCTCATACTATTCTTAACCTGCCCCTGTCTATTTTATACCTACCATTTATGCTTCTTATCTCCTGCACCTTTTCTCCCATTCACCTCTCTCCCTCCCTGCTGATAATCCTCCCTGTGATCTCCATTTCTGTGATTCTGTTCCTGTTCTCATTGTTGGCTTAGTTTTTTTTTTTTTTTTAGGTTCAGGTGTTGATAGTTATGAGTTTATTGTCATTTTACTGTTCATATTTTTTATCTTTTTCTTAGAAAAGTCCCTGTAACATTTCATATAATAAGGGCTTGGTGATGATGAACTCCTTCTTATCTGGGAAGCACTTTATCTGTCCTTCCATTCTAAATGATAGCTTTGCTGCATAGAGTAATCTTGGATGTAGGTTCTTGCCTTTCATGACTTCGAATACTTCTTTCTAGTCCCTTCTTGCCTGCAAGGTTTCTTTTGAGAAATCAGCTGATAGATAGTCTTATGGGAACTCCTTTGTTGGTAACTATCTCCTTTTCTCTTGTTGCTTTTAAGATTCTCTCCTTATCTTTCATCTTGGGTAATGTAATTATGATGTGGCTTGGTGTGTGCTTCCTCAGGTCCAACTTCTTTGGGACTCTCTGAGCTTCCTGAACTTCCTGGAAGTCTATTTCCTTTGCCAGATTGGGGAAGTTCTCCTTCATTATTTGTTCAAATAAGTTTTCAACTTCTTGCTCTTCCTCTTCTCCTGGCACCGCTATGATTCGGATGTTGGAACATTTAAAGCTGTTCCAGAGGTTCCTAAACCTCTTCTCATTTTTCCGAATTCTGTTTCCTTCATTCTGTTCTGGTTAAATGTTTATTTCTTCCTTCTGGTACAATTCATTGAATTGAGTCCTGGTTTCCTTCCCTTCACTGTTGGTTCCTGTATACTTTTCTTTATTTCGCTTTGCATAGCCTTCACTTCTTTTTCTATTTTGTGACCATACTTGGCCATTTCTGTGAGCATCCTGATGATGAGTATTTTGAACTCTGCATCTGATAGTTTGGCTATCTCTTCATCACTTAGTTCTATTTTTGGATCTTTGATCTGTTCTTTCATTTGGGCCATATTTTTTGTCTGGAATGCCTGTTATGTAGTAATGGGTGGAGCCTTAGCTATTGGCCAGGTCACGGTAACCCATGGCACTGCGTTGTGGAGCTCTATGTGGGAGAGGGGTCATAGAGGGAATAATGCCACCTGCTTCACTCTCTGCCGGTTTTCAGTCACTTCTCCTGCTACCTGCAAGCAAATTGGTCCCTTCTGGTGCTGATTCCCATGTGGGTGGGTTTGTGTATATTCTGTGACCCTGTGGGTCTCTCCAACAAACTCTCCTGTGAGGCTGGGAGTTTCTCCCATTGCTGTAACACCCACAGGTTTTTACAGTCAGAGGTTTTGAGGCTTTATTTCGCTGTGCTAAAATCCTGGTTTTCACGGTATCATTCCCCAGTTGTTCCTCCTAGTTTATTGGCATACAAATGCAGACTGCCCAGTCCTCCAGCTGCTGCCTTGCTATGTGTTCTCTCTGCCCTGACTGCCCATCTCTGCCCCTCCTACGAGTCTGAATGAATGTTTCTTCTTTAATTCCTTGGTTGTTGGACTTCCATACAGTTTGATTTTCTGGCAGTTCCAGTTATTTTTTGTTTTTAAATGTTTTTGTCCTTTTTTTGGTTGTGCAAAGAGGCAAATTATATCTACCTACACACCTCCATCTTGGCCAGAAGTTTAAAATTTATCAACAAAGGAAATTGAAGTAGTACCCTGAAGAAATAGCTGCATTCCCAAATTTATTCCAGCATTGTTTACAATATCCAAGCTATTGAAACAACCTAACTGTCTGTTGATGAAAATGTAATATCCATATAAAATTCCATGTATATAAATATGTGGAGTATTATTCAGCCTTACAAAAGGATATCCTGTCATTTGCAACAACATGAATGAACCTGGAGGACATTATGAAATAAACCATACACAGGAAGAAAAACTATGAATGATCTCATTTATATGTGGAGTCTAAAGAAGTGGAATACACGGATGCAGAGAGGAGAACGGTGGTCACTAGAAGTGGGGGTGGAGGAAATGGGGGGATGTTGGTCAAAGTGCACAAAGTGGTGGTTATGTAGGATGAATAAGTCTAAAGATCTAATGCACAGTACCATGACCATAGTTAATAATAGTATATTGATTATTGGAAATTTACTGACAGTAGACTTCAGGTGCTCTCTTCACACACACAAAAAAAGATAATGTTGTCAATTAGTTCTACTCTAGTAATCATTTCACTATGTGTATGTATATCAAATCCTCATGGCATATACCTTAAATATATACAATTTTTATTAAAAAATAAAATTAAAAAAATAGCTAATATAAAAAGTTTTATATGTACTTTACCACAATTTCAAAAATCATGGTGTTGGGAACCAAAGAATGTCAGGAACAAAGATGGAGGTTGATCTAAGTCAGCCTGGGGGAGTCAGGGAGGGCTTTGGACAGGAGCCAAGTGATTGAGACTTGAAGCGGAGATGGTAGAAAAGATGTGGAGGGAATGATAGAAGTGCAGAAGGTGGGATTGGGGAGAATGGCGAGGGGTCAAGGGAAAGATACACATACACGTGGGCACATACACAGAGCCCTGGACTGGGGAGAGCAGAGCAGCCCGGGGATAGCAGGACAGTGTGGCTGGAGTGTATAATATAGGGCAGAGTGGAGGGAAGGTTGAAAGATTGCCTTAATTTAGATTTTATATGGTAGGCAGATTGGTGTTCTAGGAAGATCACCTTGGTTCCCATACGGAGGGTGGAGCCCAGGCCAGAGGCAGAGACTTGCCGGGGTTCCTGCTTCACCCATTCCACTGTGGCTGAAGAAGAAGGGCAGCTTCCACCTGTTCCAGAAACCCCTGTTCTCCCAGCTGACTGGGAACACGACAGTTGACATCGCCTCACCTCTTTCCACACTTCGTCAGTAACTCGGCCGTCCGTGTACATCATCTCCTGCGTGCTGGGCTGTTTTTGTTGTTTTGCATGTTTCTGCTCTGGTCTCGTAAACTTAATGGAAGGAAAAAGCAAGCATCAAAGGTGGACATTTTCCCAAGCTTTACCATTCCTTTCTGCCCCCTTCTTCCCCCTTTTTTATGGGTAGAGACTCATCTCCACGCCCCCAAATCCACGAAATGTCGTCTCCATTGTACTGAAACTGCGTTGACTCACATTCCCATCCTTGAACGGTTTCTGGCTTGCTGGGGCCACCTACTGCTGATTGTGGCAGGGCACAATAGTGTCCCCCCTGGGGCATGGCAGGCTCCAGAGTCTCACTGCCTGGGCTGAAAGCCCAGCTATGACACTATAACCTGGACAAGTTATGTAGTCTCACTACATGGGAATATGAACAGTATTACCTCACTGGGTTGTTATGAGAATTAAGTGAGTTAATATTTGAAAAGCACTTAGAACAGTGTATGGCACAGAATTGGTGCTGTATAAGTGTTTGTTAACTAAGCATCTGCTTCAACAAATAAGTATGGGGATTAAATGAGATGCTATTCATAAGATGCTTAGCATAGTACCAAGTAAACAGTAAGTACACAATACGTGTTAACAGTTACTGTGATTAACCTGATGTTTAGAATTGTGTTGGAACTTGTCTTATGAGAGGTCAGATGGAGGAGAGGAGAAGGGGTTTTGCACTGGGGGTCACTTGCATGCAGATGTATTGAGAGGGGAACCTGAGCAGTGGGCCCAGACTGTCCTCTCTGTCCCCATGCTGTCTACCTGCAGGCTTTCTGACATCTCATCTGTCCTCCACATTCCTGTTGCCATGTCGCCTTCTGACTAAATGTGGATCTAGGCAGATGACTATCTTACTTACTTAAAAACCTGCCATTGATCCTTGCTATGGGTTGAATTGTGTCTCCTTGAAAAGATATATTGCAGTCCTAATCTCTAGGACCTCAGAGTGTGACCTTACTTGGAAATAGGGTGTTGCAGATGTAATAAGTTAAGATGAGGTTATATTGGGATGTGCAGAATGACTGGTGTCCTTATAAAAGCATGGTCACGTGAAAACAAGAGACCTAGGGAAAATGCCAAGATGGAGGCAGAGATTGGAGTGGAGCATCTACAAGTCAAGGAAGGCCACGGATTACCAGCCAGCACCATGAGCTGCTAGAAGGTGTGGAATAGATTTTCCTTCACAGCCTGCAGAAGGACCCAACCCTGCTAACACCTTGATTCTAGAACTGTGAGACCATGTATTTCTGTTGTTTTAAGCCACTCAGTTTGTGGTACTTTGTTACGGTGGCTTGGGACACTAATAAAATCCCTATTGCCTGTAGACACCAACCAAACATTTTAGCACAATACTTGTAGTCCACTATCCTTTCTAAACACACACACATTCACACACAAACTATACCACACAGGACAATTTGTAATCCCACAAAAAATAAACAGGAACAAAAAAATTACTTGTCATAGGAGGAAATTATTGAATTTATAATTATTCCTCCCAATCTGCTAAAATCCTAGTGCCCAAAGCTCCTCTTTGGTTGTGGGGCATCTGTACCCCAGAAGAGAGTTGAGGCAACAGAGTGAGAGGGTGTAAAGGAAGAGAAAGAGTGAAGTAAAGTATCCCCAATTGTGAAAGAGAGTGCATGACAGAATAGGCTTTGGAAAATTTGCAGGGTGGGGGATGTGGGCCTTGGAGGCTGTGTAATCCAGGACAAGAATAATCCGAGCTGATTTCCAAGGCAGTTTAGAGGAGGAGGACAAAAATGTTAAAGGGAGATTTTTGGAGAGAAATCTGCCTGCTATGTGATGTGATTCATCCCTGCTCTCTTTTTCCTGTAAAATATTTGATAAAATCAGAGTTTTCCTGCATCTGGTAGTTTTCATCTTTTCCCCTCTCCTCTTCTCTCTTCCCCTTCCTTCTCTCCTCCCTTCTTCATTCAATGGGTAACAATGGAGTTACTGGGCTACAGATGGCTCAAGGTGAAATCAGAGGCTGGGTTATCCAAGCCATATGACTGAGGGGCTGAATGTTCCAAGCCCATGTCTACATCCCCTTGTTCACACTGTTCCCGGCGCCTGGTGCACATTTTCCAGCCTATTTTTTTTTTTCTTTTGCCAGGCAAAAACCATCCCCCTCATCTTTCAAGTGTCCTCACTTTTATGAAGATTTCTGTGACCCTCCCCTTCTTACTTCTAGGCAGAAGTACAATTAATCACCACCCCTGACTTCCCATAGAGATTCTCAGATGCTTATCTCATCTTCTTTGAGGCAGGAGCCTGGGTCCTATTGTCTCTTTGTGACCTTTCCCCACCCCCCCCACCTCCCCACCCCACTCACACAGGGCTCAGTCTGGGTAGGCACTCAGTGACTGGCATGGAAGGAGTGAATAAATGGGGGATGAAGCGTGAGGAGAGAGGATTGGACAGGGAGATGGCAAAAGGTACAGAGAGGAAAATGAGATAAAAAATGTGAGGACTTCGATCAGGGAGAGAGGAGTTAAATGACAGCTTTCTTTTAAACACCCCTCAGAGAAGTCTCATTTACATAATTAAAATCCAAATAACTAGAAGAATGAATGGTGAGCCAAGTGGTAGATAAAATTGTAGAGATGGAAAGGAAGCACAGCGACAAAGAAAAGATGAAGAATAGGGATTAGAGATATGTTTGTACTAGAATCATTAAAAAAGGCGAAGTGGGAGGTGGGAAACATACAACAGGAATGGGATAGAATAAAAGAGGTGGCGAAAAGCAGGGTAATTGAGTTAATAAAAGGTGTTGGGTGTGGGGAGTCCTGGACTTTCTGTTGGGGTTAAAGTATACGGCTTTAATTTCAATATAAAAACAAGTGGGGTGTTTGTTGGTATCAAACTGTGTCTAAAATCTAGAGTTAGGTAGGTGGCTGTCAAACCTTGGGGGCATAACATCGCTGAACAGAATAGAAAATTAAAGTAGGAAACTGGCAGGATTGGCCCAGAAAGGACGAGAAACACAGCCCGGGAGCTCAGTGGTTGTTTCGGTGGGGCGGGAGGAAATGGTGGCTAATAATATACTGTAGAGATAAATTAATAATACTAAGCTACCTCGCCAGGGTGTTATGAGTGTTAATTAATTAATTATTGTTTGCAAAGCACTTTGAAGGTGGAAAGGCTCTATAATTATTATGAATAAAATGTCAGTGATAATAGTCCCGCAGAATGCAGTGACCTCATCAGCACCTCATTTGCATGGCACGAAGTAGAGCAGATTCAAGGATTCTCTGCCAAGGGGGAGACCTGCTGGGGACGACAGATGCCTGTCTCAACGCCCTGCCTCTCCTTGCCACATCTTCTGTCAGCCCCAGAGCTGTGGCCTCTGCTCCCTGGGCAGCAGCAGGTTCATGAGAAACTGTGTGAGGTGGTATTTTTATGAGTCTGAAAGCTGCATCTGTAATCAGCTGATGACTGGGCTACTTTATGACAGGTAGCATTCTAATTTCATAGGCCTGAGGAGCACTCTTCACACTGAGCAGCTTCCCATTTGGTTGGTTGTTTTGTTTCAGAGGAGATTAAAAATAGGGAGGTTTGGGTATGCTCTTCAGGAGTGGGATGGGCAGGGACTGTTAGGGGACAGAAGGGAGGGACTCTGTGAGACAGTGGTGTGCCTTTATGTCTGCTCATGTTTGGGGGAATTGGCTATAAACAAACCATGTCCCTGGTTATGGAGCTGACATTCTAAGTGAGGGATACACAGTGTTTATATGTCATGTGTCAGGTGGCAATCAGGCAAAAGCGAATAGAGAGCAGGGAAAATGCTGAGCAAATGGGCTGCATTGCAGACCAGTGTTGGGAAAGGGTGAAGGGTCGGCGTGAGGTCTCTGAGGTCTTAACCCTGGAGAAAAGAAGTTTGAGGACAGTTGCTTGCAAGCTATTTCTCCACCCCCACCCCTGAGGTTTAGATGATGAGGAAAAAGAACTGCGGAGGATTTACGAACCTTTGCCCTTGAGTCAGGGAAACAAACAGCCCTGCCAACGGATTCCCCTTCCTACCCCTGCGGAAGAGAGAGAGAATGCAATTTTAACGTCGGGGGAGTTTTATCGGAGTTACATGCATGCGAGGGAAGTGACTCAAATCCACACAGTTTCCCACCAATTTGAATCAGAAAAATAGAAAAAGAAACAATGAACATTCCTTTTACCTGCTTGAGATAAGAGGACTCACCTTGTTTGTCTCATGTACACCTTGAGAGAGATCCTGAGCTAATTCTAAAACTAAGTGTTGCCCGTTGAAGGGGCAGAAGGCCCACAAACTTGCGTTGTCAAAGCAGAAGTTTGGAGCTTTTTATCCAGCCCAGAATTTCCTCAGGCAGATGCCGTAAACAGAGGTGGGTAGGAAGGCGGTGGTCTCTCTGCTCAAAGGGTGTCATCATTTTGCCCTCACACCCCCAAGGCCATTTATTAATCTCTTTAAACCTCGGCTGAATGAACCATTGCAGTATTTCTTTTATGAGGAAATCCCCCTGTTTGTGCAAACAATTGGTTCCTGCCTCCAATATTCTGTTACTGCAATCTTAGGAAAATGCACATCCAGCTCCAGGGCACTTTTTGCCACACAGTGATTCTCAAACATCAGAATGCCATGGTCGTCCCCTTAAAATGCAGCTTGCGGGGTCTCACTTCCAAAGTTTCAGATTCAGAAGGTCTTAAGTGGGGCCCAGACATTTGCATTTCTTTTTTTTAACTTTATTTTTATTGTTGACACTTTACAGATGTCACTGCCCCCTCCTTTGCCGGCCTCCACCCAGTTCCCACCCCACTCGTCCTCTGGCCTTCACCACACTGGTGTCTGTGTCTACGGGTTACACATACATGTTCGCTGGCATTTGAATTTCTAACAACTTCCCAGGTGATACTACCGATGCTGGTCTCAGGCCCACACTTTGAAAAATCAGCGATTCAAGCACTAATGAACCTGCCTTTGGAGAGAGGCGCTAGGGGAAGGTAGTACAGACAGACAAAAGGAGATGGAGGTAGAGAGCAGATGCAGAGAGTGGCATCCAGACAAGGAGATCTCAGAGTTACGACTGGTTGAGACTCAGGCATGACTGGGAGCTGGTAAGGAGGGTGGTCCAGGTGGGGACTGACTTTTCTCCCCTCCCACTCTGGGTGTGGCTGGTGTCCCTTGCCTCCATTTCTCCCACCCTCTAGGAGCAGAGCCTGCAGGTGCACGGAAACACTCTCCATTCTCCAGCCTCCAGAAATGTCAAGTTTTGCCTTTGCCTGCACCTTGCAGGTATTTCCCGCATTGATAGGTGGATTTATTTCCTAGGACTGCTGTAACAAAGTGCCATAATCTGAGTGGTTCACACAATACTAATTTATTTTCTCACAGTTCTGGAGGATGGAAGGTGAAGACTGAGGAGTTGGCAAGGCCACCTGCTCCTGAGGGCTCTGAGGGAGTTGTTCCATGCTTCTTTCTTAGCTCCTGGTGGCCTCAGGCATCCCTTGGCTTGTGGAAGACCTCCCTGTGTCTTCACTTTATCTTACTCTGTGTGTGTCTGTCTGTTTCTGTGTCTAAATGTCCTCCTGTTATAAGAACACCAGTCATATTGGAACAAGGCCCACCCTACTGACCTCATCTTAAGTTGAGTATCTGAAAAGATCTTACTGCCAAAGAAGGCTGCCTTCACAGGTACTGGGGCAGGACTTTAGCATCTACTGGGGGACACAATTCAACCCTTAACAGTAGGTTTCCCTCTCCTCCAGGATGGACCCTGGTTGTGCCCTTGGTGGCCTGATTTCCACCTGGGAGTGGGGAGATTCTAGGGAAATACTCCCTACCTTAAAAGCCTATGTTGAAGGTCAGTGTAGGCAAAACCGAGAGATTGCTGGGAGGCAGAACCTGTGCTATTTCCTTTTCTTTCCATCCCATCACCAGCTCCTGCAGCTTGGTGCTGCTGAGTACAACAGAATTGGCCTTTGGGGTTCATGTGGCAACTTAGACTGTGTACAATGATAAAAGGCTGGACTTACATGGAGTGGAGGATGAACCTGTTTTGAAGTCAGACTGAGGGGTAGGGATTGGCCCCCTTTCCTCATCTCTCAGTTGAGGGTGGCAATATCTGCAACCCAGGCTTGTCAGTGTTAAATGAGATGGTCCGCAGAAAGCTCCTGGAACAGATGGGGTGCTTGATCAGGGTGGTTGTTATTAATAATCGGGAGCTCAAAGGACATCTAACCAAAAAACTGTCCTCGAGTTCTGAGGCATTTATTTGCATTGGGAGTTTGCTAAGTTCCTTCTGACTTCTCTTCCCCTGCCATCCCCCACCATAGCTGGGAACCCTGCATGTCACAGGCTTTGAACTGGGACATCAAAGAGAAGCCAGCTCTGTTCTTCAAACAGGTTTATAAAGAGATTTTGATACAAGACAACAATACTTGTCAGCAGTGCCCAGTTATCATCCTTCCCTTTGTAGTTTTATTAGGAAATAATTTCCCAGCTGGTGAGGCTCCTGCTGGCACGTCTTGTTTCTCTATTTGCAATTGGATCTGCCCACCAGAGGGGCTGCCTCACTCGCTCCATCAGTTTTGCCAGCTGGGGGCCCAGAGAAAGACATCACCGGAAGGGTCTCCGCAGCCAATTCACCATCTGCCCCTCCCCTCCCCCTCCCCTTCTTTGCAGCAAAAACGCAATTTCTTTGACCTCTGGGGATGTTTAAAATCTCAGCCTCTTAATTGCCCCTCCCCCACTCATTATTTTTTTGAGAGGGAGAAGAAAAAGGAAACCATGGCCAGATAATAAAAGAACCATCTAAGCCCTTCTCTCTGTCATGCCCTGCATTCTAGGCTGGCAATAAGGATCCCCAGTATATTAAAACTAAGGAGCCCAGTTCACCGTGGGGGACAAAGCAGTAACTTTTGTCAGGGGCCAGCTTCTCCAAGCAGAGTAGAATGTGGTTTTCCAAAAGTGATTATTCTTTGCTGCTGTCATTTTCTCATAACTTAGAACACACGATGAAGAGTTTACTACACGCCAAGCACTGTGGTAGGTTCTTAGACACAGACTTGAGGAACACTGGGTCTTTCCAGCCATGGGCCATGGTTCCCAACATGGGCTGGGTGAGCTGGATTGAGAAACAGACTTTTCAGGGACTCTGCCTCACCAGGCTCTGAGCCATGGCGGAGTTTTCCTGCGCGCGGAGCAGAGCGCTCCAGGACAGCTTGCCAGATCTATACTAGAGGTAGCTCTTGACTGTCACCTTGAGGGAGAAGCAGGATCCAGGGAGGATGTTTTTGGTGATGGTTTAAGAATGGGACCGCTGGGAAGAATTCCCACACTAAGGAAAGGGGACAGGCAGAGAGGGAGAGTGGAGATGCAGGTGGGAGGAAATAACTAACAGAATGGGGCTTGGAGGGGAGAGAAAGAACAGACCTGGGCCAGAAAGGGTTATTTTGCTACAGAGGAAAAGATGCTTCACTTCCTTTTTATGAAATTGAGATTGTCAACCATTCAGAAGGAGGGAGAGAAGAGGATGTGGGTAATTTCAACTTTCCTGTCCTTTATTCTCTCTGGGAAGTGGGAATTAAGGGCATCCACTGGGAATGGGATGGGGTGGGTTGCTTTAGTGGGACTTAGAAAGTTAGAGGCAGATGTTTCTTAGAGATCATTTTATACAATGAGGGTCAGAGGAATTGAGAAATTTCCTAAAATAACATGTTAATCAGTGGTGGAGCCAGGACTCAGACCCTGGCCTGCTGGCTCCCAGGCCAGGGACCATTGCTCTGCAGGATGCTCATTGCATCCCTGAGGATGCTCACTGCATCCCTGAGGATGCATCACTGATCTGCATCCACCTTGGAGGATGGAATTTCTGTGGCAGACTGGACCAGGCCCTCTAGGATTCCTGACCAAGTGGGTGATGAGGTTGGTTGTTAATAGTCATGAGTTTGTTGTCATTTTACCGTTCATATTTTTTATCTTCTTTTTCTTAGATAAGTTCCTTTAACATTTCATATAATAATGGCTTGGTGATGATGAACTCTTTTAACTTGACCTTATTTGGGAAGCATTTTATCTGCCCTTCCATTCTAAAGGATAGTTTTGCTGGATTTTTTAATAAATAAATTCTGGAGGTTGGGGTTGATGCCCCCTTGTATTTTGCCGACTGAGGATTACTCACCTTCCCATTAGCAGTTTCCTATTGTTGCCAGAGGAAATAGTAAATGCTTCCACTGAAAAGCCACAGAGTAAGAATTGACCTAAAAACTAACAGTTTCTGAGCAGAAAGTTCCAGACCATAAGAACACAAGTAATCTATTGGTTACTGCCCAGGATCTATGCCAATGTTATTAAACCCATTGTACAGATGGGGGAAACCAAATTGGAAGGATGAATGATTTCCAAAAATTCATCCAAAGACAATAAAAACCTCGTAGTTTAATTTTTTTTACATATATTCTTAAATCTTCCTCCTGCTTATTACTTCCCATTTCCATGTAATGTGCAGGAAACCTTGACCGGGATGTTAAGAATAAACCATAGGCCTTTTTCCATGAAATCTGGCTGGGGTCTGGTGAACCTCATTCCCAGCCACTCATATAATTTTTTTGAGGCAACCAGTGAAAAAACGAAGCTATAATAAAAATGGTTGTAGCATATTTTATATGTTTGAATTTAGGGGATGGCAAACTCTGACTTGCAGACCACATTTGGTCTGCAGTTTGTTTTTAAACAGCCTGTGACCTTAGAATGGTTTTACATTTTAAAAGGGCCATAAAAAAACAACCCCAAACAAAGTAGAATATGCCACAGAGATTATTTGTGCCCACAAAGTCTAAAATGTTTACAAACTGGCTCTCACAGAAAAAGTTTACAGATCCTTAATAACAAATGAATGCTTTTATCACAAAAAAACCCAGTGTAGAATTGCATTATGAAGGCAATCATAACATTTATTAAAATACTTATTTATTGTATATACAAAGAGTGGTGTGGCCTTGTAATGAGATATAAATTCCAAGTTGTTTAACCAATGCTATTTTTTTCCATTTGTCAACTAATCTCATTATGTTCACTTGGACATAAGGTCAAAGTGAACAATGGAGGGGATCCTGAGGCTTGGCCACGCAGCTCTCTTGACCCCTGGTTCAGGGTAATATGTTCTAGGTTTTCTTTGTACTGGAAAGGAAAAGCTGCAGGGCTTGCTACTCAGGTGTCTTCTGTGCAGACATTGGCATCTTAGTTTGCCTGTCCTGCAGGATGAAGCTCAGTCATGCATGGGGAGAGGGCCCTCAGTCCCAGAGAGGCTGAGCCATGGAGTGCAGCAGGTGGGGCCAGATCTGTTAGGTGGGCCTATGACTAATCTACATCCTGACTCTCTGACCAGCATGTGCATCAAGCCTAGGGATGTCCATTGTAAAAGAACTGGAAGGCTGTTATGTATTGGTTGGCCAAAATATCTGTTACTTTTTTTCCATAAAATAAAAGACACATTTTTTATTTTCACCAATAACTTTATTGATTTGGATATTTTGAGTATGCTGGCTGTCTCCCACTATTGGCTTCTAGTGGTTAGAGGCCAGTGGTGCTGCTAAATGTCTTTCAATACATAAGATAGCCCCACAGCAAAGAATTATTTGGCCAAAATGCCAATAGTACCAAGGAAGTTCACAAACCACTCTTGACATGTTTGACCAGTCGCAGAACCTTCTCCATACACTGCACAAATCTTTTTTTTGCATTTTAGTTGCATTTTTACCTTTTTTGAAACAATAAAGTATAATATGCCAAAATGTTGCATATCTTCTTCTATCTTCAATATTAAAATGGCTGCACAAAAAGTCACCAATTTTGATAAGTTTGTTAAAATGCATGCTGATCTGATAGATGTCACAATACAATCTAACAAAATTGTTTTGAATGAAGTTAAAGACAACTAAGCACTACTAGAGTCATCATACAGGAAAAACATAATGGATGTTTTGGTCAACCCAATATGGAACTGCAGACAAGGAGAGCTGTGATTCTGAACTGCCAAGTCCACTGGGCAGAGGCTGCCAATATTTCTGGAACTTCCCCAGGGAGATTGCCAGGTGAGCTAATGCGTGGATACCCAGCAGCTGGCCAGGAGGGGGCTGGGCACAGCATACTGTATCAGGGTCACGTGCAGGCTACTGGCTCAGGGCGAGTGCACACCTAGCTCTCTTCTTCTGGGAGGCAAAAAGAAAGAGCAGCAGAGGTGAAAGAAAATAGAGGTGAAATCACACTGAACTGAGTTCAAATCCTACCTTCACCATTAATTAGTCATAGGATCTTGAACAAATGACTGAATGTTTTGGATCTTGAGTTTCCTCATCTGTAAAATGCAATAATGATAGTCGTACCTCGGGGAGTTATTGGGAGGCTAACAGAAGTATGGGATGCAAAGAAATCAGATGAGAAGGCAAGGCCAAAGTCATCAGGGTCTTTGTCCTACTCCATTCTCTAAACATTGGGCTTATTTAATGCTTCACCTAAAGGTCTGAAGGCCTGAGGGTAACCTACAATGAGGAGAAAGAGAGGGCAGAGATAGAGAGAACTTAAGTGCTTGGCACTGTAGAAATGTCACAGAAGAGACAAATTCTGGAGGGGAAAGTAGTAACTAAATAACCAAAGTTAATGAGTACTTCTTAACAAATTCTAAGAGTCAGAGGGAAGCAGCTGGCGGGTACTTCAGTGATCCTGCGGTCTAACTATCTGTAGACATTTGAGAGCGCATATTACTTGGTGGTATGTATCCCCTGGCAGACAGCTCTGGGCTCAAACTCCAACTGTGCTGTTAGCTTGCTATGATTGGGCGGGTGATTGGAATTCTCTAAGCCTCAACTTCCTTGTCTTGTAAATAGGAATAATAATAATAATAGTACCAACCCACAAGGTTGTTGTGAACATTAATCGTTGGCTTCAAGGCCACAGTATGAATGAGGTTGAGGACCAGGTGCCTGCATGTGCCAGGTGTGACTCTAAACATGGGGACTGGTCATGAGATTCCACTGGTGTCCCTCATGTCTAGGTCTCCACTTAATGGTGTTATATAGAGGCCCAAACAAGGTTTTTCTTTGTGCAGAACCGGCAGACCCTTGGAGATCAAGTTCCATTAAATGATGACAGCAACAACTCAGAACCACCTAGTCTGCGTCACTGAAGTCAAGTCCATGCAGTTAATTTCCTGTTTCTGTTATGGGTTGATTTCCCTTGCTTTTGGGTGGGAAAAATCAGTTTGAAAACACCCCTTGTAATGGGTGTCTCAAAACCCTTGAGCATCAGTATGAGCCTATTAAATTTTAACAGTTCTGTTGGCAGGTAAAGCACTTTTATAGACTTTAAAAAAAATAGCCATACTGTTTGCCTTTTAGACTGCTGCACCATTCTGAAGCGATTTTATGCTTAAGGTTTGAGGGGCGGATTGTGTTTCTCCAATTTGCTCTCCCCATGTTGTCCTTCTATACAGTATAAATTGCAGAATTGTTTATCTGCCTCTAGCCAAAACTGGTCTTGCTAAATTCATTGCTCCTCTTCAACCAAAAATATTTATTTTTTAGTTGTCAACACCTCAAAGGGATTATGCTACCTCTGGGCTTTTCCTATTCTAACTTTGCCCAAATATTTGAATGTTCAAAAGCTGCTGACAAAAAAAAAATCAATTCTGAGATCCCACAGGGTGGGATTTTGGCACCAAGTTAGGTTATTTGATTGTGCAAATAAAGATCCCAGGCCCAGAACTTTTTATTGAGGGAGAAGGGTGTAGAATATAAGATAGAGAGGTTAAAACAAGGTCTAGCTTGCTGGGGCAGATAGTAAAGAAGAGAATATGTTGAGAATAGAAAGTGCCTGCAGGGAGTCTAGGTTAAACAGAGGAGGGAAGGAAATGGTAACACAGGCTGCCAGAGCCTAGGGTAATCTGCGATATTTGGCAGAATGACCTTCTGGGGCAAAGTATTTCAAGGCATTCCAGAGCCAGAGGGAGTGGGGACAATGACATGTGAACTGTAAAATGTTGGGACTTAGAGAACTGCTTCCTGGGAGACTTAGACAGTTTTATCTTTCTTGTTGACCTGTGGTTTTCAGACAGTGAGGCAGAAGGAATGGTCCATCTGAATACCATTTGAAGTTTTCAACATGCTGTCGAGTCATAAAGTGATGTCAGAACTTTAGAAAATATGTTTGGCCACCACTCTGTTTTACTTTGTGGGAATTTAGTACAAAGAATCACTAATTTTTTCATATGGCCAATGTCATTAAAGATATAAAACCCCAGAATTAAATGCCTGCTCTGACCACAGAGTCAGACTGTCTTAAACCATATCTTTTATACACATAGGAAGATGCATCTCTCAGCATCCACTGAAAATGTAAAATAGATTTTCTTCCTTTATCCCTTCCTGGTATTGTGGTCAAAGTAGGCTGGTAATCTCTTCTTCTCTCTCACCCATGTTGCGTGGTCCAGTACAAAGTGTAACATGGCTGTTATAAGTGAATGATGAGGCTGGTTGTGGGGGTTCCTTCCTGACTCTACTTCTTAGAGTCAAGCTGTAATGTCGTCACCTTCGTGTCTGTGACCCTGAGGGCTATAAAGGTTCCAACTCTGTGAGATGAGAGGGAGCCAGGGTGGCTTCTTGAAAGTGCTCTTCTAGATGGCAGATGGGCAACCTCTTGGATTTCTGGCAGCTTCCCAGGAATTGCTGACACTGTATTTGCCCTCATACCTCAAACCTGGTGGCAAAAGGCTGAATGAGGGCCCCTAAGGACATCTGCATCCTAACTGCAAGCACCTGTGCATGTTGTCTTACCCGGCAATGTTTTGAAGATGTGATTGCATTAAAAACCTTGAGATGGGGAGATTATTCTGGATTGTTTGAGTGAGTCCTAAAAGTAATCATATGTATTTCTAAGAGGGAAACAGAGAGACACTTGAATATAGATGAAGTCAGTATACTGATGGTAGTGGAAATCGGAGTGATGCAGACACAGGCCAGGGAATGCTGAGAGCCACCGGAAGCTGGAAGAGGCAAGGTATAGATTCTTTCCTGGAACCTTCAGACGGATCCAGCTCTGATAACGCCTTGATTTTAGCCTCATGAAATTTTCATTTTAGACTCTTGTTCCCCAGACCATAAGATAATAAATTGCTGTTGTTTTAAACCATTAAGTTGTAGTAATTTGTTATGGCAGTACTAGGATTTGCTAAGTGAGGGAATATCTCTCTCTGGTTCTCATTTGGTTGCTAATGGCACACCAAAGAGCTATGTAGAATACACCTCAGTGTGATCTTGGGGAGATAAAAGCAAGGGTTCCTAACTGGTACACTCGAGCCATTTTTCAGAGCAAAGTTCTGCCTAGAACAATGGCAAAACGAGCAGATGATGGCTCTTCCAATAGAATAAATCAGTATTTGTGCTCTGATGATCTACTTATGCCGGGCCAGGTAAAAGGCTTAGTTGTTCAAACATATCTTAGAAACAAATCTAATTTTAAAACTAGTAATAACTGAGAATTCTTCCAAAACACAAAGCCCAAAGCCCCAAAGCTTTTCAGACAGTCTGTCAGTAGGTTTAAGAGTCACCTACATTTGAAGATGCTTCACAAACTCTGCTAATCCTGTCCAGGGAGATACTTGGGTTTTTCTGACGGTGTCTGAACTTTCTGAGGTAAGGAGCTACTCACAGGAGCTGCCATGGTGCCTCTCTTTCCTTTGTAGAGTTATTTTTGCTTCTTCTCCAGTTCCACACTTACTCCCCAATATCCCAAAACGCTGCCTGGTTCTGTGTTTCATTGCCTGAGAAACCGGCATGATTAGTTAATTCACCCAACTGATCTATGCAGCTGAGTGAAGACTACTGTCCCGTCTTCCCATCCCGGCAGCTTCTTTCTCAGCATGTTAACTGTGCCCTTTACCACTGCTTTTCAGAGGTGAAGTTATTCTGTTTCCTTGTCAGAGTCACTGAATTTCAGAGTTAGAAAGGACCTTTATTAAGCACATCAATTCCAACTCCAGCGAAATAACTAAGATTGGGAGGTCAATGGAGTGGAGACAAGCAGTTGGGACCTTGGATTCTGGGAACAAATTCTCCACGACAGCTCCTCCAGCATCTCCCTCTCTTTGTTCTTGTGGACGTAGAAAGCAACCCCAGACCACTGTCATAATCTGGATGGGTTTAGTTAAACCTGGGACCCACGAGAAAACCTGGGTGCTCACTGTATTTGGGCAAAAACAGCTAAATTGCAACAACACTTCATGGGGATGCTGGGCTATTTGAGTAAGGAACAAGCAGTCAGGTGAACCAGAAAGTCCCATTTAACCAGCTTAGAAAAGGGGCATTTTTGATGGGAGCATTAACCTTCTCTGGTCTGGCTGTCATTTCCAAATGATGGCTACGTGCATGGCATTTCCAAGAAGTCTTTCATCCCTAAGAGAAGAAGGGTCACATCTAATATGTTAAAAGCAGAAAGAAAAGCTTTAAGCAGTTTGGTACCCTTTGACCTGTGGTCCCCCCCACCCGCCCACAATGAGGTGGTGCATATGTTAAAAGCCTAACCCAGATGTTTTGAAAGATCAGGTTCAAAAACAACTAGCCGAGACTTGCCTTTAGAAATGTCAGAACTGCCTGCCCTGGTGGTTAGGCAGGGGATAGATTCTTTTGGAAGTTAGGCCCTCAGTCATCTAGGATTTTTTTCGTTGCAAATGATGGAAAGCCACATTTGCATTTCCTTCATTATGTGTCTCTGGCATCTGAACAGTCTCATTACAGATGTGGCTTATAGGCACAGGTGAACACAGAGGCTTAATGATGTAAGTCAGGGTCTAGTTGGTCTCTCTCTTCCTCTGTGTGAACTTGATTTTCATGCAGGCTTTCCCTTTCTGCTTGCAAAGGACTGCCAGCAACTGGCAAATACACACTGTTCTCACAGTGACTGGATTTGAACCTGTCTGCTAACATAAAAGTTTGGAAATTAGAGCCCTTTGGTCCTAATTGGACTAATTTGTTATCTCTGGGACAATTACTAGGAAGTTGCATGTGAGTTACCTGTGAATTTTGCTAAAGGGCACCTGCTGACTCAGGTCTCAGGTGGGACCCGAGATTCTGCATTTTTGATAAGCCCTCAGGTGATGCTGATACTGCTAATCCAAGGACCACACTGTGAACAGAAATATAGACTAGCTTGTTGGCTTAATCTAGGTATTTTCCCATCCCCGTGGCCTAAGGATAGACTCGGGTTCAACCGAGAAGAGATGAGAGTTGGAGTAGGGAGTAGAGGAATCATTCCCTCAAAGCAGAATAATATTGTTGCCACGTGAAAGATAGGGTGGATTCTGGAGACTAAATAATTTCCACTATGGGCTCTCTGGGCTTTTTATTTGCCAGCTGCAACATACAACTCACCAGTGATCTTTGGGATGTCTGAGTCCGTAGTACCCCTTGAAGCAATGAAGGAAATGGCCCTTAGACAAAAGACAGAAGACAAGCAGTCTTTTAAAATGTGCTCATAATTATCATCACTACTATTAATTATTAATTGAGGAAGGACTAGCATGTTCTTGACGTGGGTAGAGGATGTTTAAGGACCAGCCTATAGAGACCAGGAAGGAAAACCAAAGGAGAAGCATGAATTATAAATAACGATTCTGCCAGAGGAAGCTGGTGGAAGCACGAGCACCTGGAAGGGAGAAGGCATCTGGGGGCTTCAAGCTCCGGACCTGTAAAGTGGCATTAATGCACAGCACAGGAACCTGTACCCAGCCTGTGTTAATGCTGGTTGGGGACCAGCGTTCATGCCGCTCGTGACAGACAATCAATGCAAAGGCAGGAAACACAGCTTTGAGAATCCTTGGAGGAACTTATGTTTCTTTGACACCTATTATATTTTGTTTTTTATTTAATCGCTTTGAATACCATGGTAAACAGGTAGGTGGGCGTGGGGTCCTATATAATTAGTTGAAAAACTATGATAATGAGAGAGAAAGGCGGTATTTAGGAAAGCATTTATTTCGAATGTGGCATTTAAGATTAGTTGCATAATTTAGATATTTGAATATCAAAATGTAATAAATAATAATAATAATCATAGTCCCAACTTGATGAGGGGCCCTGCTGGTTCTAGAATGTTCTAGTTAGGTTACCAGATGGAGAATTGAATTAGGCTCATTCCCTGGTAATTAAGAAATGAAGGCAGCGTTGCTTTTGGCCTGTCATCACCTTTCCTTTGCCTTTATTTCTCAGCATCCTGATGCCTTTTGGCTGTGGCAAGCAATCTCCCTCCCTCCCTTCCTCTACCTCCCGTTCTCTCTTGCCTTCCACACCCCATTTTCATTTCTCCTGGAGCCTAAGCTGTTAGTGTTTTGCTGCCAGGATCCCTGCATTGTGAAACTTCCTTTCATGCACTTTAGCAGGTGATTCCTGCACCATCTCTTACATCCCCGCGGTAGAAGGACGTCAAGACATGAGCTACAGAAGTTGAGTTGTCAAACAAGTTTCTTATGCTGTAGATTTGTGTTTGGAGTGATCCTTTTTTGTCCCCCAAACACATCCTGGTTTCCACAGGAGACCAGTTTAGCCAGAATAGTTTTTTCCTATTTTGAATTCAATCAGGAAGGCAGCTCTGCAGCCTTCCTTTCACAGGTTCTGAGAGCTCAGAGACCTCCATCCATCCAGCTGATGCCCTCTGACTTCCTTCAGGGCAGAGGCTTCCTACTTCTGTTTGTGTCTCAGCAAGGCCCCCACTTTTTTTCTATTGAAAATGCTTTATTCATAGATGTTTCTCCCTAATTCCTCCTTTCTTTCCTCACCAGGTATTTTAAATGATCCAGTTCTTGCCCGGAATTAAGTCCAATAGGAGATACAGAATCAGACCAATTCCCTATACTCAGTTGGGGGTGACCAGTTAACACCAGGCGACAATTAGAGGAAGACTGTGAGTGTTCCTGCTCTGTGGTATTAACTCTAAATAGAACTGGCCTTTAAAAATGGGAGAGCAATGTGGTCCCAGGGACATGTGAAGAGTCATGCACCCTGCTGTGCGGTGTCCTGAGCTTCGCAGCATTTACCACACTGTCCAACAACTGCTCTTAACTGTAGATGTGCCTCCTTAAGACAGTAGACTCCCCCAGGCCAGTATGCGCGCCTGCCCCTCTCACCTCTTTACTTCCAGAGCCCAGAGCAGTGCCTGGAACATGTACATGCTCAAACACGTGTATTGAATTATTAATTTATTTAGAAAGATTTTATTTATTTATTTTTAGAGAGAGGAGACCTGGCCTGCAACCCAGGCTTGTGCTCTGACCAGAAATCAAAGTAGCAATCCTTTGCTTTGGGGAACAACACTCAACCCCAGTCACACAAGTCAGGTTAGTTTATTAACTCATCTTTTAGGGCAGGTATACAAGGATGAGGAGTCAGCTCTTCCCCTTTTAATCATCCAGGATCTAGAAAATAAAACTGAAAAAAGCAGGGGGTGGGGAGTAACAGAAATACTGAGACACTAAAGGATCCTAAAATGCCACATAATTAAAAATTAAATCACATATTATTTTTTTCTTGGGTAAATTTCTTCTCAAAATACAATAGAGTGCAGAATACACAGAAATTTACAGAGTATATGCATGTTGATGAATTTTCACAGAGGAAACAAACATGAGTGAAAAGCCCCGGATGAGGAAACAGAACACCGCCAGCACAGCACACGGCCCCCGTACGCCCTTCGGTCACCTCCCCTACAAAGACAACTCTTACACTGACTTCTGTCGCTCTACATTAGTTTTGCCTATTTTGAACAATATATAAATGGATTAATATAATATACTCTTTGGTGCTTAGCTTCTTTTTATGTGTGCCATTATATTTAGTGGCACACATAAAAAGTTCATTGTTTTCCATTGATGTATAATTTTCCATCATATCAAAATGCTGCTATTTAATTGTCTGCCGTTGATGGCATTTGTGCCATCTCCAATTTTTACCTATTAACAACAGCACTGTTATGAACATTCTTGAATGTGTGTTGCTGCTCATATGTTGGGTATATCCCTAGGAGTACAAATGCAGGGTTGCAGGGTCAGTACATTTTCAGCTTTAGTAAATATTGCCAGTTTACACACCTACCAGTAAAAGTTCCAGTTTTCCCATTTTCTTGCCAACAAATTAATCTTTTTAATTGGGCCAATCTGTTGGGTATGCAATGATATCTTTTTTGTGGTTTGATTTGCATTTTCCAAACATCTAATGGAATCAAACACTTTTTTATATGCTTATTGGCTATTTTCAAGTCCTCTTTCACTAATGCCTGTTTATGTCTCTGTATGTTATTTTGCATGTATTTTTGGCATTTGTGATTGTTCATTTTTTTGAAAGTTGAAAGAATTCCTGTTGAGGGACTTTAGATCTTATAACCTTGGCTTCCTTACTGAAAAATATCTCTCTTATAACACTGGAGCCCTTTCTTCAGATGCAATCTTAGGGAGAAAACCAAAATGCAAAGTAGGTCAAAGCAAAGAAGTTCTCATAGAAAAGAGGGAGGAGGATCTTAGATCCTTTCCCACCCTTGACCCCTAATGGATTTCACTGAACCTGAAAACACTGCCTTATGGCAAAGACAGTTTTTAAGAACCAACATAACAAGCAAACCAGTAAAAGTCCTCATAAATACTTTATAAAATATTTGCTAGCACTAAACAATAAAGGTAACAGGAAGAATAAGAATATGAAAGGCATTTATACCACATGAATGGGTTATAATGGACGTGATAATATTAATGTTCATTTACACTCTCTTGCTCAATGGAGACTTTTCATAATCTCTTCTGCTTAGTGTTACAGAGGCTTTCAAATTTATTTTGATTCATTGCTGAAAATATGCATACCAAGAGATAATATGTGTGTATGCACACTCCCACACTCCTTTCATCTGCATGCTCAATGCTTTTCTGATTTTATAACTTAGACTTGGTTATTCCCATGTCCTGAATCCTTCCTTGGTCTCACAGACACAAAAGTACTTGGCTATTTCAAGTGGAAAAATTTCCAGTAAGCCTTATTTAACACAGCTGGGTAGAGACACTTTTTGTTTCCAATTCCGGAACCCAACAGTTGTTAGAGTGGAGAACATTTACTAGTCCCTTTTAAACTCACCTGGTCTCCCTGCTTCAATACACCCCAGAGACCAATGCAGGGGCCCCAGCTTTCTTCTCTTACCTTCCTTTTATCTCTCCCAGAGCTTCATGCCTAAACTTCTACTTCTTTGCTGCCATCTGCTTTACCTCTCTTTTCATTTTCCCCATCCCTAGTTTCCTTTTTTCTAATTATTCCCAACAGGAGTGACTTGCAATCTGTAGATATAAGAAGCTAAAAGAAGTAAGGAAATAAATTTGCATACATTGGAATTCAGTAAAGCAAAGGAGCTTGAGGGTAGGAAGGGATTATTGCAGTCTTTCCAAAAGTTAGCTATCTGTGATGCCAATGGTGGTACTGGGAATGATTTTAGGTAGTACACTCGATAAAAAAAATCTTTAAAAATTTGAGTAGTTACATATTTACTTTAAGGTTATTAATATATCTCACCTACTTATAGTAAGAGATGCTCATTTTTCAGTTTGATAAAGATCTTTTTAAATATTTAAGTTTAAAATGACTGTTTCTCTGGCAAAACTTGTAAATTAGTGGCATTTGAGAAATGTTTGAAGATTCATGCTCAATAAATCAAAACAATAATTTTATTAGAGGGTGTCCTTCTCTCACCAGATCTAGATAAGCAGAAGTAAGTACACAGTATAATGAATCTTGTTCCCTCAGTGAAGTAATGACTTTTGTTATTTTAAAATATGTATATAACAATCTTTAACAATGGTTTTTAAGGTATAGTTTGGATCCCTCAGGGTCCCCAAGATATTTGTCCACGAAGTGAAAACTGTTTTCATAATACTAAAGGTTTTTTCTTTTTTTATTAAAGATTTTATTTATTTATTTTTAGAGAGGGGAAGGGAGGGAGAAAGAGAGGGAGAGAAGTATCAGTGGGTGGTTGCCTCTCACATGGCCCCCACTGGGGACCTGGCCTGCAACCCAGGCATGTGCCCTGACTGGGAATCAAACCAGAGACCCTTTGCTTCACAGTCCAGCGCTCAATCCACTGAGCCACACTGTCCAGGGCTAAGGGGTTTTTTCTTTTCGAAGTGTGTTGACATTGGCACTGTTTATGCAAAAACAATGGTTGGTAAAATCCTGGTGTCGTGGCACAGGTCCAGACAGTGGCACCGGATTGCACTGGTGACAGGAAAAAGAGAAACTCGTGTCCAGTGTTGCTCAGAAGTGACTTTGATAAAGTAGTCAAATTATTAATTTCATTAAATCTCAACAATTTACATCTTTGTACTATTCTGTGTGATGAAATGGGATGTGTGAACCAAACATTCTGCTGTGTGCCAAGTACCATGGTTGTCTCCAGGAAAGGTGCTCATTTTGAGTTGAACTAGCCCACCCCCTTTTTAAAACACTATTTTTATTTGAAAGAACAACTGACAAACTATGGTTGGTTAGATTTCGGTAGTAGGTGGATATTTTCTCAAAAATGAACAAAGTGGGGCTGTTACATCAAGGAAAATAACTGACAGTATTTATAGCCAATGATAAAATTTGACCTTTCAAGTGCAAAGTAGAATTTTGGAAAACTTATATTCTCCACCATAAAGCCACTTGACTACTTTTCAACAACTAAAGACTAACAGTTAGATTGTTTGTAATATTTACATCTGTGATTTTTTTATTTTTTAACAAAATGTGTCAACATTTGGAATATTTGTGTGTCTCAGTGAATCAATGCTTTTTTCTAAATGTCCAGTGTGTGATGTTATAAATCATGTATTGATAAAAGATTCATTTTAAGTGTAAGACCAGTGAATTTTAATGTAACAAAGTATTTAAAAAATATTTCCCTTGAAATACTTTCAGATTCTGTCCAAAGTCTATAACCCTCAAGAAACTAGCATTGTCAAGTTTTGGTGTGTTATAAAAAGAGTATCTATAATCACATTAAAAGTCTATTAAAATATTTTTCCTTTTATAGCAGCATACCTGCATGACTGTATGAGGCCAGATTTTCTTCCTGCACTTATACCAAAACAACATATTATAAAGTTTAACTGCTAAGGCAGATAGCAGAACCCAACTATTGTTGACTAAGCCAGAGACATTAAAGAGATTTCTAAAAATATAAAACATTGCTATTCTTGTTAATATTTTTTATTTTGAAAAACATAATATTTTACCTTTCCCCAAAGCATTTGTTAACATATAATAGGTTTAGTATTTTTTAAAAGAACAAATACATATTTAATTTTTTTCAGTTTATATTTCTAATATAGCACATATGACTAGATATAACCTAAACAAACATAAGCAAAAGCTCTTTAGGGTTCTCAATAATTTTTGAGAGTATAAAAGGGTCTGACACCAGGAAATATGAAAACCAGTGTCCTACAAGACAGGATTCTTGTCCTGTGTGATTAAAACACTCCACTTAAGTGATCATGGACGAGAGAGAGAGAGAATGTGTGTGTAGTGATGGAGATGGGTGACAACATAGGATCTTTGCATCATAAATAATTTAAAATAAGGGGATATAATGACTGTTAAGGGTGAGGGGCTAATTCCAGCCAATTTCATACAGAAGATTTCTATTGACCTGTGAAGATGTAGATGGCTTTGGGTAAAGCTGATAGTTGAGATACAAACAAAGAGATAATATGAATGTTGATTCCAAAATAAAAAAATATTGTGAAAGATATGAATCATCTTCCTCTTCACAATATATTGAGGCAGGCAGCCTCCAAGATGACTCTTAATCCCTGCCTCCTGGTTTTTATGCCATGGTGTAACCTACTCCTCTTCATATGGGCTGGACCTAGTGAGTTGTTTTTAATCAATAGGATACAGCAAAAAGAATGATGTGTCCCTAGTGAGATTAGATTATTAAAAAACTATGACATCTGTCTTGCTCACCTTCTCCTGCACTGTAGGCTGGTCCTGAGGGAAGCCAGCTGCCCTGGGAGAGGCCAATGGGGCAAAGAATGAGTAGGTCCCTAGCTAACGACCTTTGAGAAACTGAATCCTTGCAACAATCACAGGAGTGAGCTTAGAAGTGTGTTTCCTTCTTTAGGGCCTTCAGATGTGACCAAATCCCTGACTGGCACTTTGATTGCTATATCATGAGAGTCAGAGGTACCAGCTAAGCTACATCTGGATTTCTGACCCATAAAAACTGTGAAATAATAAATATTTGTTGTTTTAAGCTGCTAAATTATGAAGTAATTTGTTATACAGCAATTGATAACACATGTATATATGCATATTCATAGAAAACTGGCATGTAATTATAAGAGACTTTGAGAAATCCCTGAAGCCCGTTAATCAATAGTGCACGGACATTGTCAATAACCCCTACTCTAGAAAAACATAAAAAGCAGCAAAGAAAGAACAAAAACAAGAACAGAGAACAAATAGTGGAAGGAAAAATCTAGAGAGTATAATCAGAGATAGTTACATGAGGGAAGTAAAACAATAACCCAGTGCCTTAATGAGAAAAAGATTTCACTAGAATTTGGATTCCAGGGGACAGATCCCTGAGGACAGCAGCTAAATTGGTGAGGCAAGCACTTTCATCATGACATGAAATTGGCTGGATCTGTTACTCAGAAAAGAAAACACCAATATTTTGTGTTTGGGTATGTGGGAAGGAAGTTTTCAACCCAGCTCATAGGAGGAAGTGTTGAGTAACAAACCAAGGTGCCTAAAGGTGTGATCAATCGATTAAAAAATATGAATGTCATAGAAAGTTGCAAAAGGTCTTGTAATGGCCTATGTAATTTGAAAGTCCAGAGGTTGAGCTAGCCTTAGGCATGATTATATCCAAAGATTTAGATGAATGCCATCGGGTTTCCCAACTTATTTTTCTGTTGACCTTCAAGCAGAAGGCCAAGGGTTGGTTTTAGGGTACGCAAGTCTGCAGAGAGAGATCCAGATTTTATAAAGGCATGGAGAGTGACACTCCAAGAAAAAGACTGTCTTCTCTCAGTATCCACATGTAAAATCTAGGGAAGGGCTCTGATGACCCTACCTGGAAATTCTTTATCTCCCCAGACACCCCAGCAGCATATGGAGTGGCAGAGGGTAATTACCTAAAGGAAAAGGGGGTCTTCTTGTCAGAAAGGGAGGAACAATGATAAGATGACATATGTCTACTGGAGTGACTGACAATAACCAGAGGCTGGGAAGATTGTTTAATATTTAAAATTATGCCAACTAATACAATAACTTGAGTCATAAGTTATTAAGCTGTATATTGTTTGTGTCTCAGCAGTCCCTCATTACAGGAAATTTGTGTTGTGTATTTGGGATGATGGAATGCAATGAATAGGGTTCTGTCTGGCAGGGGTGACACTGGAGAAGGGATTTTGGGATGAAACCATGAATTCAGAGGCTCAGATTTTTAAGGAAAAATTCAGCCCTTCCCCTTTGTGCATCAGCATCTGTTGTTTTTCTTCTAGAACACCAAGTTGTTCGCAGAGCCCATATCCATTTGAATAAGTCTGAACAACCACTGCAGCAAAGGCTTAGTTGCCAGATGCTCTCTGATGTGACTCAGTTGAATTTCTCCCACTCTCTAGTTTCTCTGGGTGAGGATTTGGCTTCTCTGGGGACTCCCAAATTATTGTAATTATGAATTTGGCCCCAAGTGGCAGAGATTTAATTCCTAAACACACAAAAAGAGATGGTATCTGCTATTCAATTTAGATTTTCTTAAGTTGTGAATAAAGACTTACGATTTACTAAATTAAGAATCATTATAAAAAAAAAATGACCATTCAGATGAGACCAGCAGTAATGTAGAACTTGGCAGGAGAGGTCTCTTTGGTGGGCCATCTTTCTTCCCAATTTGCCTCCTAAATATGTCACAATGGAGTTTGGTTGAATATGGGAAATGCTAAATAACATGTTAAACAATAAACATAATAAGGTAACAAACTTCTAACTTTTGCAAAATTGTTCAAATGTTAAGTATCACCATCATGACATGTAGACAATATAAATGTTAGTGATCAACTTAAAAAATTACACTGTACTAAATTCACATACTTCAAGAAATGAAAATATAACTTTTAATTAGAAAGATGTGTCGTTGCCCTGGCTGGTGTAGCTCAGTGGTTTGAGTGCGGGCCTGTGAACCAAAGAGTCGCTGGTCCGATTCCCAGTCAGGGCACGTGCCTGGGTTGTAGGCCAGGTCCCCAGTGGGGGGCCATGTGAGAGGCAACCACACATTGATGTTCCTCTCCTTCTCTTTCTCCCTCACTTCCCCTCTCTCTAAAAATCAATAAATTTAAAAAAATGTTAAAAAAAAGAAAGATGTGTCCTTGATTACATTCAACACCCTTTTCCTAAGACCAGTCCCTCTAGTAAGTCTGTGGCATTTTATTGCTAGCCTTATTTATGGGCGCACTGCCTTTCCCTTGTTGGCTAAGGCCCGTTGTGGGGACACACCATTTTACCTATTTTCTCAATGTTTGGGTTAAGCAGAAGCCCGTGTGTATCCCTGATCCAAAGTCAAGGAATCTAATGGCAGTGTTTCCCACTTGACATGCCTATCTTGAGTATCACGTAAGATATTCATGATGTCCCCCATTTAAGCTCTGCCCTTTATTCAATATCTTTTTGAATTTATATTTTACCAACAGTCTACCCAGCTTTATGGTTCATAAAATAAATGTTTTGAATACATATATTTGTGTTCCATGGCCTGCCTCACATTTTCCATGCATGAATACCCCAAAATTGTAAGAGGAAGAGGAGACAGAAGTGATTATTTTTCAGTAACCACTCTTTCAAAGCTGGAGGAACTTGCCTTGAACCTTCTGAAATATTCCCTTTGATTTCTGGAAATTACTGCCTTGGAGATTCTTTCCAACACTGACTTTTGGAAAGGTGGGAAAGAAACATTCACATACCCCTCCAAATGTTCTTTTTGTGGCTTTTCTGGTGGTCAATTTTGGATCAATAATGATGTACTGAATGAACAACTTGCCACCACATTGCTAGGCACCAAAGACACAGATACAGCTCTTGCTTTCTGAAACATTATGGTCTGTAGAAACAGAATTAGGGAAAGAGGCTGAGGGAACTAGCACCTACTGATTGTCTAACTCTAGGTGAAGTTCTCTCGAGCACTTACATGTATTGCTTCATATCACCTTCAGTAACATGCTATGATCTTGGACATCACTGTTCTCACCATAGAGGCTCAGAGACAATAAATATTTTTCCAGGCCATATAACTAATATGTTGTGAGTTAGGATTCAAACAATATTTAATTTCATGCTTATTTTTACTATTTTATATTATTCTTTCCTCCATTGCTGCTCAGTTTGCCCTACAATTAAGTCCTAGAAATTCTATATCTCTCTCACTGCTGAAGTTGAAATCTGATAATATTAAGAATAGTTGGGAAAATGTACTTCCTTAGGACCTAAAAACTGGTCAATTCTTATAGATTGTGAATTTTAAATCTCATGTGAACCTTTTGGAATTTTAGTTCATTTAAAGCTGACTTTCTATTTTTGAAGAAAAAATATATAATGATAACATGCACACATGTGGCTTTTTTACAAAATATGTTTAAAGGAGTTTATGTTGAAATTGAAAGAGCTTGTTGGGCAATAAATCAATTTTTGCAAGGTAACATTTGGAAGCATTAAAAATCAGAAATTAAGGACATAGGTGCTGGAAAAAGTTTCAATATATTCTACAAACCTTAAATCACATCTGTATTTGCCCAGCATTGTCAGCAGAATTTTTATTTAATCCTGGTTTATCCAACAGATTTTGTCAAATTAGAGGGCTCAATCACATGCCTTAAAATTAACATTAGAGAAACTATTTCTAAACTGGGAAAGCAAGCAGAGTTCATGTAAGGCACTGTTTGATTTGAATATGGATTAATCAGCAATTTGTATCAGTGAACACAAAGCTAACATTCATTATTTAAACACATAGAAATAATTGTATGAATACAACTATGTAGCATGATGGGCAATTGGGCTATTTCATGAATAATATATTAGTTAGCGAGCATTTAGTTTTATTTATCATTCAAGCTTAGGAGTCCTGGTCGGCTTCTCTGGGTCTAGCCTGCAGCTGGCACTCATCCATAACTGTCATCGTGTCAAAGAGAAGCGTGTCCAGGCTGCAGGATGGAGCCTGTGTTTGTTTAAGAAAGAGCCTGATGACATCACGTCGGCCTCACACTCCAGAAGGCTTAGGAACCCGTGAAAGAGCACAGCCTCCCAGCCGAGTTAATGCAGACCTACTGCAAGGATTTCTGTTCAGGTCTAATTTCAAGGTGAACCTGGTTGGAGAATTCAAGGAGAGACTATAGATTTTTTCGCTTCCCACATTGGTTGATTAGCCCCGTACCTGGTATTTGATTAATGTCTGAGAGCTCTAATTAGTTATGGCTAATCAGGTCCACATACACCAGCATATTGATTCCTGTCTCCAGAAAACTAATCTAATTGTGCTCCTTAGCAAATGACTGGCGTATTGAGATGATGACCCATCTGTATGTCAGAAAGACGGCTCCATTATGACAGCTTTGGATGGTGTTAGGGTGGGGGGTGGGAGGGATGGAGGCTAGTCCAGAAACTGCCATCCGGTGGTGTTAGGAAAAAACCTCCTATTTTATCTCTTTGGTACTGTTTTGATCCCCAGAGGAGAAGAGCCACAAATACTCAGGATGAAATTTTCTATGTAACTTCTTCCCCAGAAGAGGAAAATGAATGTAAGACTCAAATGCATCATTTAGACCACAGAGAGGAGGAAGAAGAGCAGAGACTTTGCTGACATCTCCTGGTTTCTGAAACAGTTAAATGTTGATCCGTGCCTGTCTTCCTGCCCTTCTCAAAATAACAGCAGTTATTCTACAGTAATTAAGTCCCCTACTCTCCTCCCTTCAGTGGCTCCCTAATTTTCAGGGATTTTAATGAAACATATATCCTCCAAATAATATTAGCAGTGTTGTTATGGCACCTAAAAATGCACACAAAGAAAATAATTCACCTAACTAGGTTTTCTTTTCTTTTATAAAATTTGCAAACAGATTTTCAATGGCACTTTAAATAAAGAACAACATCTAGTAAAGATGGTCTGCTTTGTTTCTCTAAACATAGCACTGATTTTCCTCTCCAAAATGTCAAAATCTAAAATCTAATAATTTGGACTTTTTCTGTGGGAAAGCCCAAAGGGGCCATAATCCAGCCACAGCAGCATAATCCTCTGATAGCCGTGTCTGCTTAGTGCCACCCTGGAGCGAGTATTACCCGCTGCTACCCTTGTGCCATCATTCAGACTAACATCTATTCCTCTGAGAACACTTATCACACGGTTTGCAATTATTTGTTTATCTGTCTGTCTCTCCTCCTAGGTTCAAAAGTCCTGGAGGGCAGAGGCTCTATCTGATTCATTGGTGCAAAGACTAAATGTCTTAGATGCTTGTTACCAAGTGGTTAAGGTCACCTTTTTATTAACACTATAGATTGCACAAATAGGTAAGAGCCCTTTCTCATTGGCAGCAGCCTCCCCCCACTTCCTGAGGTCCCCCGGCCTCCACAGTGCTCTCAGAGCATCTCAGGGCGTCCCAATTCATGGGGATAGTTCATGGTGCTCAGTTCAGGTGAGTCTGTGATGCTTCCTCTGTCTCACCTTCATCAGGGTCTTCCCTGAGTTCCCACTGTTGTCTTCCAGCAGGTTGAGGACCACCCACTGCTACAGCATAGGGGTACAGGCTTTCCTCCCCTAAATGGAGGACATTATGGCAGAAGTGAGGGGGAAAATGGTATGAAATGGAAATAAAATTCAAGAGTCAGTTGGGAGCTAGGCCTGCAGACATAGCAAGTAGTTTTGTTTTCAGTCCAAATGCAGCAGGAAATATTACTCATACAGAGTCATGATTTGATAAAATTTATGTAAAAGATTACTCTGCTGGAAAACTAGTGGAGTAGTTCAGTAATATGTTAAGCAGAGACACCAGTGGGAGATTACCACAATAGCCTTTGAGGCTGGTGGAAAACAGTAGGTATGCATTGGAGATAAAACTGATGCAACCTCATGAGCAGTTATGAATATGGAAGAATAGGGAAGAATTCTATTTGAATCCCACCTTCCAGTTGAACAAATGAGTGGGTGAAGGCACCAATTCCTTAGAAGGGGAAAATTGGTGAGAAATAGGTTTGGGGCCAAATTGAGCCTTCTTTTTAGATGTTGAATTTGAGATGTCTATTGGGTATCCAAGTGGCCACGTCAAGAAGGTAGTGGATATGCAAGTTTTGAATTTAATGAAAAAGGCTAGAGATATAAATTTAGGAGCTAGCAAAATACAGATAGAGATAGAGATAGATGGATGATAGATAGATAGATAGACAGACAGACAGACTATAGAAGAGAGAAGGGCCTGCAATCAAGCTCTGAAATAATTGAATTTGAGTGGACAATAAGGACTGGAAAAGAAGTCTGGAAAAGAGCATGTACTTATGGAGGAAGAGACCCAAGTGGAGTGATATTTTAGAACTTGGGAGAGAATTTCAAGAGGGGAGATGTAGTCATGTGGAATGTGAGAAATGAGAAGAAATGTCTTCTTCTGAATGAGAAGACAGAGAAATGTTCATTGTTTTCCTCTTCAACCCAGTTTGAGGCTACTTCCCAGGCTCTGATTTCATATTCTAAGGTAGTGGCCATGGCCCTAACAGGGCTAGCACATTGGAAATTCATCCCACATTGATGAATTTCCCAAGGTCTGTTTTCTTTGGTTTTAAATAACACAGTATGCAGGATACCCACATCCTAGCACAGACTGAACTACAAAGAGACCTTCCTTCTTTTATCCTAATGTTAGGATCATGCCTGAATGACCTTCTCTCCTCAAGAGAAACAGAGATTTACTGGCACAGGGTATCCTAGAACCATAGAGAGAAAAAGCATATTCCAGCTGCTCAATCTCTAAAAAAATAAAAAGAACAACAACAAAAGAAGAAAGTCAACAAAAGCTTTGGCTCAACCATAGGTAAAAATTTACAATTACAGAAGGCTTTTGTTCTCATTCTAAAACATGGTATTATTCTCATTTCCCAGCTTTAGCTCTGAATAACGAGTGTGTGTTTGCTTTGATTTTGGTAATTAAAGAGTCCACCCAGGTTGTTTATTCCTAACGTGGGAACAATCAGACCCAAAGGTGACTGGATTCCTGTCTCTGGCTCTTTTGCTGAGTTTGAAAATGACAGTTTTTGCAGCTTCAAGCCATGTTATTTCCTCAGATAGTGCCTGGAGTCTAGTATGTAATCAGTTGCTATTTGTTGAATGAATGGGTGAACAAGGAGGCCAAGTGATGAAGTGGGAAAAACACTTGATTTAATTAGAAGATCTGGATTCTTGGGAAGGTCATTTATACTCTCTGCACCTGAACGTTCTCAATGTGCCACCTTAAAACCCAGGAGTTTTAAAGTGATGTGTTGAAAAGCACAGTTCAACAGGCAACAATAATTAAAACAAATCCTATCAATTTCTCACATCTCTCAAGTGAATTTAAGGGTGATGTAAATACACTGTCCACAAAATACATTAAAACCCTCTTCCGCCCCATGCTGCAGCAGCTCCAGTGTCTCTCTCCACCACCTCCTCTCGCAAGAACTTCTCTTCCCTCCTAACTGTAGCTGCCAGGACTTTCTTTGATCCCATCTTGTCCATCCTCAGCACTTCGGGTTGTGCCTTTTTCTGGAACGGATGCTACATCATTAGGAGGGGAAAGAAAGAGCGATATTGGACTTGCACATAGTGGGTTAGTTTTGGCAGTCTGGAAGAGAAGGTTAGTCCTGGATGACTCCCAAGTTAATAGTTTTTGCACCATCACATATGCAAAATGGGAAAAATAATGCCTACTCCCTGGGATTGTTGGGAGCATTAAATGAGATGTGTATGTGTCATTGTAAACCTCCCACAGTACCTGATGTCATTGACCTATGCTGCACGAGTGTTATTTAGTATCTTAAGTGCAAATTCTTTGATCTCATTCTCTCAAAAGGTGTTTTATTGTTATAATAAACATGCATCTGCTTTCTTTGAAAAATAACTTCCTTTTTAAAAAAGTAATCCTCCATTATTTTATCTTTTTAAAAAAGATTTTATTTATTTATTTTTTTAGAGAGGGGAAGGGAGAAAGAAACATCAGTGTGTGAGATACATTGATCAGTTGCCTCTCTTACGCTTCCAACCCAGGATCTGGCCTGCAACCCAGGCATGTGCCCTGACTGGGAATCAAACTGGCAAACTTTCGTTTCACAGGATGGTGCTCAATCCACTGAGCCACACCAGCCAGGGCTAAAAATAAATTTCTTAACAAGGTAAAAGCAAATTGATGTCCTCATAACAAAAGAGCCAATGAAAGTGTCTAGGAGAAATTTTAGATGCATTGTTAAGAAGTTTTTCAGTGTCAGCCATGCACATAGCACAGTTTAGAGTAATGAAAAATCTGTGCTTTTACCATACATTTAAAAATAATTTTAGTTACTGTGTGAATTTATTGAGTATACATAGTACCTTTGATGAGCAATTGATTTAAAGGGGCCAGATTCAGAATTGTTTAAGTAAAATTCAATGATAAAAATCTGAGAATGCTATTCTTTACATTAAAAAAGGGATTTTTCAAAAATAAAATCACTGATTTCATGAGTAGTGTTGATTCTCATAATAGAGTAGAAAACCTGTTCAATTCTGTATCAGTTCTCCATTTTTGCACAACAAATTAGTCTAAAATCTGGCTAAAACAACAGATATCTATTTATTCATAGTTTCTGTGGGTCAGGTATATGGGAGTGGCTAAGCTGGGTAGTTCTGGCTTGAATTCTCCTATTGCAGTCAGACTACCAACTGGGGCTCCTGTCATCTGAAGGCTTGACTGGGGCCGGGAGTCTGCTTTCAGGACAGCTCATTCTCATATGGCTGCTAGCAGGAGGCCTCAGTTCCTCACAATATGGACCCCTCAGGGCTGCTTGAGGGTCCTCACGGCATGGCAGCTGACTTCTCCCAGATGGAGTGATCTGAGAGAGAGTGAGGGAGAAGCCACATTGCCTTTTATGTTCTAACCTTGGAGGTCATGCCCTGTCATTTCTACACATTGTATTTGTTAGAAGCAAGTTGCTAAGCACAGCCCACAATGAAGGGAAGAACAATTACACTCCACTTTTTTGACAAGATGAGTATCAAAGAAATTTGTGGACATTTGTAAAACCAGTACAAGTTATTTAGCATAAATTGCATTTTTAGTATTTATGTTGCCAACAAAATATAAGTTTTTCACAATAGCGATCTCTATTTACATCATTGGGTTCTCAGAACACAGTACATAAGTCTTTTTATTGATTAGGAAGAAATTGAGTTTAGAAGCATAAGTAGCTCCTTTCAGGTATAGACAAGTTCAGTGTCCAAATTTAGACTTGGATCTAGATTTTCTGATACATGAGGTCTGTCTGGAAAAAGTCCAACCATTGTTAATGTAACGAGAACAGCTTGCATAACATTGATGTAACCCAGCAGCCAAGGAGAGTGGACTGGAATGCATATGCATGAACAATGACAACTTTATCATACTAGCCATAGAGTGAGCATGTGTACTGTGTGACCATCATATTCAAAATGACTGAGCAAGTAGAGCAATGAATCTACATCAAATTTTGAGTTAAGCTTCAACATTCCTCTGTGGAAACTACCCAGATGGCTCAGAAGGCCACAGCTTTGGGCAACTGGTGATTGGCAGCTTCATTATGACAATGTGCCCACTCATGCATCATGTCTGTCATGCAGAGTTTCTTGGTGAAACATCTAATCACCCAGGTGATTCAGCCCCTCTATAGCCAGATTTGGCACCCTGTCACTTCTGGCTTTTTCTAAAACTAAAATCACCTTTGAAAGGGAGGAGATTTCAGACCATCAGTGAGATTCAGGAAAATACAATGGAGCAGCTGACAGCAACTAGGAGAACTCTGTGAGATCCCAAGGTGCCTACTTTGAAGGGGACTGAGGCATGATTGTCCTGTGTACAATATTTTCTTGTATCTTGTATCTTCTTCAATAAATGTCTCTGTTTTTCACAGTACATGGCTGGATACCTTCTGGACAGGCCTGGTATAATTCTGTGTGCAGTCATCTCACATCTAAATAATGATAGTAAAAACAAGACTCCTTTGCTATACTGTAATTGGATTTTCCAACTTTTGTCTACTTACATGATCTCAAACATCTGGGTTTAAGTTGGAAACATCTCATTAAAAATCCAGATGTTTCCAAATATAGTTTTAAAAAAGCTATTCAAACTCTTTAGTAAATAAGTAATTCTACATGCTGAATGGCTATTCTGTTAAAGACTTAACTTTCCAATGTATGTTATTTTATGTGGAAAGTTTCTAATGTAATCAAATGTTAAATTGGAAGTTTGGACTGAGGCAACAAGACATCACAGACAGCACTTAGCAAGATGAGGTATGAGACAGGGCACTGAGATCAAAGACTGAAAGAAAATGTGTAGAAACTAATTGCACAACTTCTGTGCCCCTCTTCCAGGGTCCCTGCACCCGGGTTAGTCAGTGGGGAGACAAGGAGGGTTTTTGATTAAAGCAATTCAGCAAGGAGGAGTTTCAGTGGGACTGCTTAAGGTCATTAAGTATCCTTTCAGGCAGAAGAAACAAGGAATGGTCCCTGGCTCCTGACTATCAGACATGACCTAAGAGAACTAGAAGAATCATGGAGGGATTGAGCAAAAAAGAAAAAAATAAGAGAAAAAAAACTCATGGACATGAATAACATTGTGGTGATTGCCAGGAGCAAAGGGGGTGGGAGGAGGAGAAAGAGGATGAAAGGGAGATAAATGGTCATGGAAGGAGACTTGACTTGGGGTGGGGAACACATAGTACAATGTACAGATGATGTGCTGTGAAACTGTGACCTGAAACCTGTATAATTGTTCACCAGTGCTGCCCCTATAAATTCAATAGCAAGGAAAAAAAAAGTCATGGAGATTTTCTAAAGTTTTCTCTAGGAACAGTAAAATAGTAATCCCACAGAACAGGTTTAAAGGGGTAGTGAAAAATAAAAATAAAGAAGCTTTTATGATTAACTAGCTTGTTTAAAATATATCCTGGGCATTTCCTACCTTTTAAACAGTGCATGGTGAGTTATTTAAAAAGGGTTGATTTACCTTTAATGTTATCATGGGCAATGCAATAATGAAAAAAACTTGAGCTCATATACAACAGTTTCAAAAAATAATCAATATAGTGATGTCCCCAAGGTTTATGGTGATATATGAGGTAGTCACGCCAAAGTCACCATTCTTATAAATTTATTTCCAATTTCCTTGCCACTTTATTTGGTTTCTGTATTGTTAGTCGTCACTTATCACTTTTTTCTGCGTGTGTCTCTATCTTATATTCTTTCTCCTTTTAATTGATAGTGGGTGGGGAGATAAGCTTGTTGGAATTGTAAATTAAACAAAATTAAATAAGACCATCATCTTGTTTTTCTTTGCTTGTTCACCAAATTTCTACAGAGAAGGTTGATGGAAAACTGGCTTATGTATACAGAGTTTTGACTCAACTTATGTATTAGGTAAACCACAGAGACAAGTACATATTAGGTAGTCACCAATGCTAAGTATTTGTTGAAGAAAATTGCCTTTATTTTTAACAGGATTTTTCTCTATATGGTTTTTATTAACTAATTGATACATCAAGTGCATGTTGCATGCCTACAATGTGTCAGATGCTGAACTTGGATCACTTACTGCTAGCATGAATTGAGCTATTTATTCAACTGCTTCTTCAATTTCCTGTGCTTAATCGTAAACATTGTTTCTCGTAATTCAAACCAAAAATGGATTTTCCATGTTATTTTTTTTATTTATTTACTCATTCATTTATTTATTTATTTGAGAGAGATATGGATTTATTTTTCCACTTATTTATGCATTCATTGGTTGTTTCTTGTCTATGCCTTAACCAAGAATCAAATCCTCAACCTTGGCATATCGGGATGGTGCTCTGACCAATTGAGCTACCCAGCCAGGGCTGGATTTTTCATGTCTTTTAAGAAAGGTCAATCTCTTATGCCACTTAAACAGATGAAGAAGCAGTGGATTAAGTACCAGATGGAGATGAATTCTAATCCCACAAATGGCAGATAATTTGCTGAGTGGCCTATTAGTAATAAATCTAAACACTTTAATATAAAGTTTTAATTTTCCCTATTGTTTTAATAGCTATCTTCATATTGTACTTTCACAACAACTTTCTGAATGAGGTAAGGCAACAACTCTCAACTCTGCTACAAATGAGGTTAGGCATCCTACTGGCTGAAAGCTAGTGGTCCTGTTGGGGCTAGAGTTCATCTTTATTCTCTGAAATCTGGTCTTTTCTCTCTTAAATCAGTGCTCTCGATGTCACTTTTTAGTGCCTTAATTTCTGCTTACGTAGTATTTGGTTGATGTTGATACAATGTAAATTAAGTATTTGGAGATATGACTGAACATCCTTACAGCCAATGGTTTCCTCAGAACTTGAAATGTATCTTCAGTGCCTCTGTTTTGAAGCCAATGCATTTCTGACTTTCTGTTTTGCTTAATAAAGGAGTTGAGATACCACAAATGGAACTGGAGTTCAAGACTGATTTTTGTGCTTTGAGCTCTTGGCAGCACACCTCTGCCCTTCACATGCCAGGAAGCTGAGGAAAAGCCCTCAGCGGCCAAAGACTCCATGCTTTGAGAGGAGTTACTCACCTCTGGGCCCTTACAGATACCTCTGCTGAGGCAACAGTGAAGAACTGAGGCTGGCTCCTGACTCCCCTAGCTTCCAAAGTCCTGGCTTCCACAGCGGAGCGAAGTCACAGGGAAAAGAGAATTAGCCAAATAAACTGTGGTCTATCCAGGCAATGAAACATTATTCAGGGCTAAAAAGAAAGAAGCTATCAAACTATGAAAAGACATGGAGGAAACTTCACTGCATATTGCTAAAGCAAAAGAAGCTGATCTGAAAAGGCTACAAACTGTAGAATTCCAACTCTTTGACATTCTGGAAAAGGCAGAACTATGGAGCCAGTAAAAAGATGAGTAGTTGCCAGGAGCTGGGGGTAGAAGGATGAATATGTGAAGCATAGAGGAGTTTTAGGGCAACGAAAATACTCTGTATGATACCATGATGGTGGATGCATCTCATCATACTTTGTCCAAACCCATGGAATGTACAACACCAAGAATGAACTGCCATGTAAACTATAGATGTATGGACTGTGGTGATACTGATGTGTCAACGCCGGTCCATCAGTTTTAACAAATGCACCACTAGGGGGGATGTTGTTAATGGGGAAGACTGTATATGTGTGGGAGCAAGGGATAGATGGAAAATCTCTGTACCTTCCTCTTAATTTTCCTGTGAACCTAAAATTGCTCTAAAAATATAAAGTCTTTACAAAGAAAGAGAGAGTTTGCCTGCCCTAGGGGTGTCCCACTTTCAGAAGCTCAGATTCTACCTAGGGAGCTTTCGGGCTCCCCTTTCTGGTCAGCACAGGAAGTCAATGATGAGTAAGCCACCGAGGCTGGAACACATTTTGGGTTTGCAGCCAACTCCTACATTTTCCTCATTGCACATATTGTGTTGGGACAATGGTCTGATTAAATGTTTCCTAATTTTATTGTGGACTTTCTCGCTAATGAATTCTTTTCTCCCAGCTCTAAATAAAGAAGATGCTAAAAACGTGACACACTACAGATGGGTCACCCACATCTGGGCTTTTCATTTTAAAGGCTGGTGGGGGTGGGGAGGACAGTAAAGCAAGACGTGGTTGGCTTTTCTTATAAAAGGGGTGAGTGGGGGGTGGGGTAAAGAGATGAGGGAGTAAGACTGAATCATCCACCATTGTTATTGAATGACAGACATATCCATTGGGACTAATTATGATAATGATCCTAGTCCATAACTGACTCAGAGATTGAATGCTCCTCTCTATGCCAAGTTCTCAAATTTGGGCACCTGTGTTGCACCTATGAAGTTGGCATTTACCAAAGAAACCATGTACAGATGGATATTTGCATGTGAAAACTGGGTAATTCTGTGTGTGTGTGATCAGGAGCTTCTGTGCACAATTATCAGCCTCTCCTTGACATGTTGGGAACAGTTTCTGGTCTGTGGAAAACTAGCCTGCAATTTGCTGGTGCAGATTTAAGGTCTGTGCATGTATGAGATATATGCCCACATTTCAGAGAGTAGCTCTGATGTGTTGTTATGTATGTGTTGGCCAGGACTCTGACTTAGTAAGAGTTCAGACTGTACCATCAAATGGAACTGGATTCAAATGCCAGCTTCACTGCAGCATTAACCAAGGCGAGTCAGTGGGAAAGAGTGGAGTTTGAGAAGTTGCAAATAACTGAATATGCTTGAGTATTGGGTCTGAGTGGTATTGTAGCAGATTCTTGTAAGTCCCTAAGGAAACTGATGGTTGGAGGAATGAAGTTAAATCTGTGCAAAGTAGAATTTGAACTAGGACTGTCCCTTTGAACTGTCCTGTGCTCTGCTATCTCCCAAGAGTGCTCAGTGGGCACTTGGTGAAGATAGGGGGTCCAAAGGACAAAGATATCTATCTGTCCAATGTTCTTCCCCTCAAGATTTCCCTTTTTGCATATGGGTCACAATGGGTCCCAAGGAGAAGAAATCTTTAATCCCAGCATTAGAGGCAAGTGCACAATTTTCATAGCTACTAATTCCTGTGGTCAGCATTGAGGATCATAAAGCCACGAGAGCCAGATGGAGTATGTCAATCTCCTACCTTGTATTTGACTGTGCCTTTGTCTGACCACTTTGCCTGGAGTGTTCCTGTTTTTCTCTTTATTTTTATGTGTTCTACACTTTGTTCAAATGCAGATAAAAGTGTACCTTTTCCTGAAAACAAAACAAAACAAAACAAACTACCCCATAAGAGAGGTACTATTCCTATCCACATTATATGGATGAGGAACCGAGCCACAGAGAGGTTTAAGGCTGATCAAAGATTGTAGAACCAGAAGGTGACAGAGGAGCAGCAATGTGAATACTGGCAGCCTGCCTCCAAAAACCGGTGCTCCTAACCATTACACCATGCACTTACTCAATTAGAATAGTCTCACTGTTATATTTATAAAACAAGCTCTAAGACCTCTTGGTAGTTTTAGACCACTTGGCCATCCTGACGAGCTCAACCCCTTGGTAGTTTTAAAGCTTGTGGTGGAGCTAGACATTCAATGCACTCAGTGAATTTTTCACAAAGAAGGTGAAGAGTTTGTCCTGGCCCTGGATGGATAACTACCAGCCTTACGTTGAAGGTGCTTTTTGATGATTGTATAACATTACTAGAGAGATTCAGTCAACAACTGGGAGGGATAGGGGACTATGGGCCTTGCAGATTGTTATCAGCTGGCTGCAGACAATGTACCAGGCAAAAGTAGTTCTTGGCAGACAAGCAGCAAAGCCCAAGGGGAAAGTGACATTATTCATGCTCTGTTGTAAGAGATGTTGCAGACCCACATACTCTTCTGCCAATTTTGGTGCAACTCCAAGACGTATTTTCTATTGCAGCTCTGGGGGTTTTCCTAAAATCTTACTTGGTTTCCCACGGTCTCCTTTTCCCCCTCTGCAGCATGCTCCAGAAAATCAATCCACTTCTCTCACCTTTGGAAGCTGTCACCATCCTTTAGAGTCTGTTTCCTTAATACCCTCCAAAGGCAGACATGAAGGGCCTTTTTATTTTTAAGGTTTCTACTGATGATGACAAAGGGAAAATAGGATATCAGAAAAATAACAAAGATGGAGAAGCAATAAATAGTTTAGCACCTTACAAGTCTTTATTGTCTTGACCCTTTGGATATCCTTTTAAGCTCCACCTGGGATCATGAATGGGAGCCTTCAAGGTACCTGGTCTTTTCTGAAGGTTGAGCTCACCGAATCTTCTCATAGTCTTCAGATTTCTCCCTTAGTTACATTACAGGGACCATTTCCTTCACGTGATTCATTCCCAGCCTGAATATGCAGCCTATCTCTTGGTTTCCAGTAGCCATTTGACTTTTCTGCAGACCTCTAGAGTAAGTTACAATGACTGGGTTAATTGACTATTGCCTCCCTGGGTCTTTTCCTGTACTCACATGAGCTTCCTATGGGCAGGAGCCATGTTTCTGCTCTTTTGACTCCCTGTTTGCTGATGGGTTCATTGCTCAGAGCCTGTGCTTGCTGTCACACAAACAATGTCTACATAGTTTATGGCTTGACTTGGGGCTTTACCATTGAAAGGCACTTAATTCTCTGATGACAAATTTACACTTTTATCCTTATCACGAACAAGGACCTTTAGGGAGCTATATTTTCCTTTTTTTAATTTAAAAGCCATCAGGTAGTTCTATGCTAGCAAAATACAGGAGTAGACAAGTAGGTTGAGCTAGCCTGATTGGAGTGAATATCTGCTTGGAAATGGCTTACTAGGATTTTCTGTCTTTAGTAAGGAAATAAGAAATTCCTGGGGTCAAAGGAAACCCAAAGATAGGGGAGGAGCTGCAGGAAGAGAACATAGTAATGTTGTTACTGTTTTTACATAATTCCATGTACTTGATGATTTGGCGTCAGAAAAGCAGCAAGGCACAGCTAGGAAGAGGCAAGGAAGAAGAAAGTAGGGTCAGAAGATTAAGGGAAGGAGCAGCCAGGTTGGAAAGGCAAGGTTAGGGTCCAAGCATCACACATGGGTTGGGAAAGACAGCATTTCATGAGGCAAGAAAAAGGGGGAAGTGATTAAAATATGACCACATACCAAAAGGATGTCAAGTGAAAGCCAAGAGCCGTGTGAAGAAAACAAGGAATATCAGTCCCAAGATTTGCTCTTCCCTCAGTATGGGTGGCCTTTCCTGTTTTCTTGTCTGCGCTTCCTCAAGCAGTTGTGAATGATGAGGCCACCCAACAGAGACAATAAGTCCCGCAAACCTCACTATTGCTACAACCTTTTCCAGCTAAGAGATTTCCTGACAATATGGGGCAGAGGGTTGTAGGAACAGTTCCCAGAAGACCACCATGAGCTTCTCCTGGAAGAAGCTGCTTTGGAAAGATACAAGATTTAGAGCAGATTATGATAATAATCATCATCATTTGGTAATCACGGAGGATTGCACATATAACACTAAAACTCTTATGGTGCTGATGATTTATTTTATGGGAAATTGGCGTTGATTCAGAAGACAGTGATTCTGAGCATTCTGCAGTCAATTCTAAAACTGTAATTTCAACAATTTAACATACATGCCTACTAAAAATTATGTCAAGACTATAGTAAATGAAATAATAATAATAATTATAATATTGTAGTTTAAATGTGAATTTATTATCTGCTCAGCACAGGGTCTTTAGTCCATGAAGTGCGTTGACATTGTCTGTTGTACAGATGATTACATGGTAATGCAATACAATGAGCCACTTTGTAGGTTTCTCATTAGTATCATGAGATGTCCATTAAGTATATACAAGACCAGTTAAGTCTTTGTCCAGTGTCTTTTTGCTTAAAAAGGTCTATATTTTAAGTTGGTCCATTTCTGCCTCATTAGGATCAACATCTTCCCCAGGGTCCTTCCTTGAGGGATTCTGATATGTGGTCTCCTGGTCCTCTCCTTAGCCAGTCTCTCTCTTTTTAACATAGAGGCCCTATCCCTTATTTCAAGCTCTAAATTAATCTTCATGTTGCTTTGGGTACCTTGTAACTCATAACCTGTTTTGGATGTGTGATCCAACTCTGAATGGCTGCCAGATTCTCTTTCCTGAGTATCTCCACCTAGAATCCCTGGACCTTCAACTCAGAATGTTACTTTCTAATTCTCTTCTTGCCCAATCAAAAAGCTGGGTGCTTACTTTTCTCTGAGCAAGATGATCTCTAACATTGGATCCTGTGGGGAGGTCCATGGAAGTTGCTTTTTAGAAATTTTATTTTATAATATTGTGATATTTATATAGTTTAAAATTCAAACAAAACTCTTACTAGTGTTAAGAGTTAACCCCACTAGTGGTAAGATTCAACCCCACCCTCCACTTTCAATTCTTGATACCTTGAAGCAAACATTTTTCACTCTTTCAGATGTTTATTCTTCTATATTTTGTTATATGTTTATGTGTCTATAATCTGAGTTTCAGCTTCTATACTACTTATTGACTTTCTTCTATGAAAAATAATCATTTATCTTTTTGCACTTATAACAAACACACATTCTCACACACAGCACATTCTCTCTAATTTTCTGTCCTCTCTGTCCTCTAATTTTCCTAATTTCATTATGTATCAACTATCTACTGTTGCATAACAAATTACTGTACAAGTTAGTGCCACCCTATAATAAGCATTTATTATCCCACAGATTTTATGGGTCAGGAATTTGGGGCTTCTGGAGTCAAAGTATCTGATTTCAAAGCCATTCATATGGATAGTCCCTTGGTGTTGGTTGGTGGCCAGATACCTCGTTCGTCTCTATTTGGGCCTTTCTATGGGTTGCTTGAGCATCCTCATGACGTGACATGCAGCTTCCCCAAGAATGAGTGCTCCAGGAAAGTATAAGCCAAAGGTCTAATGTCTTTTGTGACCTAGCCCCAGAAGCCAAAAACCATTACTTCTAATTCCTTCTATTCATTAAAAGTGAACCACTAAGGGAAGACAATTATTAAGAGAAGGAAGGTCAAAGGATTTGTGGATATATTTTAAGATCACCTCAAATTCTTCAAAATTTTTGATTAAATAATACAGGGGTGGGCAAAAGCAGGTTTACAGTTGTGAGCATTGAAACAGAATTTATTCTTGTATTGTTATTCATTAATTATTGTATTATTTTCTATATGAACAACTGTAAATCTACTTTTGCTGAACCCCTGTATTCTTTGATTATATTATTGTGACTATTGTATTAGTCTTGCATTTTTGCTGTAATAAAGTACCACAAACTTAGTGGCTTCAAATATCATGGATTTATTTTCTTACAGTTCAAAAAGTTCAGAAGTCTGAAAAGTCTGAAATGGGTCCTCCTGAGCTACAGTCAAGGTGTTGTCAGAGCTGTATTCCTTCTGGAGGCTCTAGAGAAGATGTTCCTGCCTTTTTCAGCTTTTAGATGAACCTGAGGTCCTCAGCTGGTGGGCTCTTTTCACTTAGAAAGCCTGCAATGATGGGTCAAATCTTTTCTCATGTTGCATCACTCTGACTTCTGCTTCCCTAGTATCTCCTCTGACTCTGCCCCTCTGCCCCACTCTCTCACTTCTGATTACACTGGAACCAGCCACATCCTCCAAGATAATCTCCCCATTTCAAGATTAATTTAATCGCATCTGCAAGTCCCTTTTACCAGGCAGATAACATTCACAGCTTCCAAAGGTTAGAACATAAACATCTTGGTGGCCATTATTCTCCCTAACCCAATTATGTCAATAGTGCTCTCTGTATTATACTATAATGTGTATTATAATAAATCACAATTATAGTTCCTTTCTGTACAATTTTAATTTTCTTTGGAGAAAATAACTACCACTTTTCTCCCATCCACTTATTTTTTTTTAAATACTATTATTAATTTACCCCTAAGCTGTCTGAGAGAGCTGATAATCTCTTAATTCCTAATCACTCCAACTCTTCTTTTAGCTTTATCTTTCTTTTCTTGGCACCACTCTTCAAGAGCACTCTGTCTTCTCCAGGGTGGAATTTTTCTCATTTTGGACACAGCATAGGTATTTTCTAGGGAATTCTCTTCCCTGTCATCCCGGAGTTTTCTTCTGTTTTATTCCCAGGATCTTGTGTTCCTTTCCTTATTTGGTTTATTCTCCCATTTTACTGAACCATATTTCTCAGTGGCCTCCTGAGCAAGAACACACATGGCGGTGCTAAAAGCTCTCCAACTGGCATTCCAGGACACTGCCCCGGAGAGTGGAATTTATGGAGACTTCATCAGTAGGCTCCTTGCCTTCTGTCTTCCAGTTGACTTTGGTCCCTGGAAATTATGAAAGTTGAGCGGGAGGGAAAGGAAGTAGTATTTACTCCCTAGTCTATTCTTGTTCAGCTGTGAGCTGGTGGTGACCACAGCAGCTGTCAGGTGGTTGACTCCTATAGCTGCAGCTGTCTCTCCAGGTTCAGGAGTGATTCCTCCCTTTGTGCCTTCAGCACTTAGCTCGGTAACAGCTCCCTGCTCCTGCCAGCTTTGGGTACTTACAGTACCATTCCTGGTTGGATTCCTTAACCCTGACCATACATTTGTAAATAGCTGCACTATCTTCAGTCTGAGTGAGCCCTCTGCACACTGACTGAAATAAGTACAACTTAATCCATTTTTGAAATTGTCTTTATTCTACCCCCACTTTGGGGTAGAGAATTTTAGGTTGAAGTTCATTTTTCCTTAGCACTTTAGAGACATTCTGCCTTTCAGCTTTCAGTGTCACTTTGGATGACACGGGTGCGATCTTGATTTCTTACGCTTCCTGTGTGACTTAGTTTTGCTCTCAGGAACACCTGAGAGCCTTCTCTTTATCCCCAGTACTCAAAACTGTTGTGATGAAGTACCTCGGCACATGTTTTATTTTGTTTTATTTATAGTGCTGTCCATTCAGCTCCCCTTTCAATCTGGAGAGTTCTTGACAGTCTCATTATGTTGCTTCTCTGATAATTTTCTCCCTCCCTTTTGGTTTTCTCTCTCTTTTGAACTTTTTCAGTTGAAAGACAAATCTCATGGGCAGATCATTAATTCTCTTAAGTTTCCTCTTCTATTTTCAACTCTTTTTTTGCTTGCTGTTCCAAGAGACTTTACATCTAATCCATTTCATTTTTCATTTGGCTATCATATTTTTATACTCTCAGTTTCCTTTCATGAATGCAACATATGTAATAGTACCTGCTTTTGTCTTTTCATGGTTGGGAATTTCCTCATTCAGATTTGCCATTTTATCTTTAAGAATAAGACACCGAATTGGTGACTGCAAGCTCTGTTTCCATGAGTGGGGCTTGTTAACTGTTGGATTTCGTCTGGGTGGTCTCTCTGCCAGTCTCTGCAGGTCTTTTCTCTCAACCTGGTCAGTCCCCCCAGTGCAGCGTGTTTTAGTTCACTACTGTCCAACAGAACCTGTGGTAATGGAAACGTCCGAAGTGGTAGCCACTAGTCACATGTGGCTATTGGGTACTAACAATGTGGCTACTGCGACTGAAAAAGGTAAAGTTTTAATTTTATTTAATTTTATTTAATTTAAACTTAAAGAACTATCATATCAAACAGCCCCACTCTAATCTTTTACCTTGCTGCCAATCTTCTCCCATTCAAGGTGGAGGAAAATGGGGGTCTTTCATGTTCAGAGTGCAGTCTTTCACCTGAATTTCCTTTTTGCAATAAAGCTCTCATTGTGCCTTTACCTATTTGGAGCCCAAAATCTATCTCATTCAACCTCTCTAAACTTCCAGTCTTTTGAGGCAATGGGGAAAGGATAATCACCTGAAGTTGGGATCAGAGTCTGAGGATGTAGATGCTCCTTACAAAGAAACACCTAGGCCTTTCCAGGATTCTTCAGAGGGAATCAGGTAGTTTTTGTGGCTTGCTCTATTGAAGGCTTAAGTGTTAGCTTTCCATGGCTCTACAGAGTCATCTGCAATCTACCTACCAGCTCGAAGCTTTTGTTGACATCAATTATGTGCTGTCATCTCCTCCCTAAGTCTCTTTGTTCATGTGGGTTTGAGCCACATTTTATTTTTTGCCTGCATTTTAGTGAGGTTTCAGCAGGGAGAGAAGAATGGGTGTGTCAACATCTCCATACTGGCAGCTGATTACTTGGTCCAACTTTTCTGCCAAAGGCATGAGAATATTTATTTTTGTACAGATTTTTTTAATGTTCTAAAATGGAGCTATTGTACTAGTTGCCATTACATTATTTACTTTAGCAAGTTGTGGCCTATCTGGTGAGATAGCCAGAATGTGTCGCTCTATTTTTATGGCACTATCTTCAGACTTCATCTAGTGGCTCTAACAAGATAGTCCAGGATGTTTGTTTAACAGAAACGTCTCAGTCTCACTTGTCTGCTCATACAAGTGAAACCATGCTTATAAAAAGACTCTTCCTAACCACAGAAAACTGAATTACTTCCAAGATTCTTTTCTCAATTATTTTTTTTTCCTGAGAATCCCTAGAGATGTTCACAGGTGTCCAGAAATCAGTTCTGGTCATTTATGAACTTATTGTTGGCCAAGTCACAAGCATTTACCTTCCTCTCACTCTTCACGGAGTTCCCTCTCTGAGACCCCGTGCTCTCTACCCAGCTTCAGTCTGGGACTGCTGCTGATTATCAGACATGCTTCTATATTCCAGAAATTCAAGGGATATGAGAACCCAACCAACCTTGTCCACCATGGAGCTCCTTAATAGGTCCTCCATGGATATCTGAGTATGAATAGACTCAGGGAAGACTCCCTCAATCCCAGCCCCTCTGTCCCAATGCCACCAGCCAGCCATATCCCACTGGTGAGTCCAACTGAGTAAGTGGAGGGTAATTTTATCCGAGGCAATGGTTTCCAAAGTGAGCTTCATAAGATGATATGAGAATTAAAAATAGAATTTATATTTATTTTTAATCTTGTGTTTTAAAATTTTTCTGCATGTATGTGTAAATAAACATACATAAATGTTTATAATACCTGGTCAAAGGTTTTTCCCAATGGGGTACAGTTTTATTAAAGTAGGCAAATCAGTAGTATTCACAATATGGACTTGGGGGACCTAGAGGCCCCAGACACTTCATTATGTTATTGTACTTAATAATTTACATTTGAAGGTGACTGTGATGCAGTTTTGTGTGGATATTATGCTGTTTACCCTTTCTTATTTATCAATAGGGTGGCAAAACTATTTTGCATTCAACTTTCAGAAAATTTACACAATGTTTGCCTACCAAGAATTTTAGGTATGTAAACAACATTAAACTTTAAAACATAGCATTTAAACTTATGTTATTTTTACTGTGGACACCTAAATCTCACTGCCTGCACTGAGATAAATTTTCAGTATTTTTTCAACTTGTGAAACTACTGTTTCCTTTATGTTTCTTTACACTTACTGCGTGGTTCTTTTCAGTTTCAGAAAGCCTAGATGTTTATCATTTTGTCTTTGAATTAAAGCTTCAAAAAACTGGGACAACCCTGACAAATGAATCGATTCATCACAGTAAACTGAACTCTATCCATATCGAGGTCCACTTATGTACTGCTGAGCAGAGGTTCCTGACTTACCAGACTCTTGGGCTAGCTTACTGAGGTGGAATCTTGTGAGGTCACTCTGAAGCATGCAGGAACTGATTAAATAGAACAGACAGTGACCCACAGTATCAACATGACAAAAGAATGTGTGTGGATAGAATGGGAAGGGCTTGACTTTGTTAGTTACATAATACCTTGAAGTCAATGACTTATATGTCATCAAGGACTCAATTCAGGGTTTCTTCTGACTAGAAGTGGTTTGTTTCATTCCTTACCAGTTTCCAAGAGAGCCTCCATGAATCCCCACGTCCTGAGACTCAGACCTTGTGTTGTCCCTTTCCACACTGGACTGTGGGTGATCTGTGTGAGCAAGACAGAATGTGGCAAAAGTGACAGTGTGCCACAACAAGATTAGGTTCTGAATAACACTGTGGATTTTGTCTTGTTTGTTCTTCCTCTTTTTTTTCTCTCTCTCAGGCCATCCACTCCAGGGGAACTGGGAAGCCATGTCACGAGTAGCCATGTGTCAAAGCTGTGCTAACTACAGGTATAAACAGGTAAGATACATGCTCTCTTTTTAAAATAATTCAGTCTCATGGGAGAGGCAAAATGTTCTCAAGCAAATGCAGTGCACTCTACTAGATATGATAGCACTGGAGTGGGCTAACCATCCGTGGAGTCTTAGGGAAGCCATGTTTCAGCTCTGCTTTCTGGAGAATTGCCTTTTCAATGGGAAAAGAAGAACATAGATGCCCTTGAAGCAAATGAAGAAATGGGAGGAAGAAGGGGTCCTTTAAAGCAGACACCTGGGTATATAAAAGCAGGAAATTGGGTTCAATGAATACTTATTGTGAATAAAAGAAGCTATTGAAACTTTTTCTCATGGTCCCCTTTTGAAAAAAATAAAAGATGTATGAGAGAAAAATGTCTGCCCTCTGAATTCATGCACATTACCAAGACTTGAAGCCATGAGATCGCTTGAAACTCTTAGACTGATGCTGTTCAACATGGTAGCCACTAGATATATGTAGCCATCTGTTCTTGAGGCATGGCTTGTCCTAATCAAATGTGGTATAAATATAAACTACACACTCAAACTTGAAAACTCAATCCTAAAAAAGGTAAAGTATTCAATGAATTACTTTTTATATTGCTTGCATGTTGAAATGATAGTTTTGATAAGTTGGGTTACATAGAATGCAAAATAAGATTGATTTCATGTTTTTAAAAGGTGGTGCCAAGTTGATGTTTCTCTGTGTGGTCTTTGTGGCTCCCATTATCTCCCTTGTGGATAGCACTGTTTTTAAAGCTGCTTCTGCAATAGCCTAAGAGAAGCTCTGATATCAGCACTGTGGATGAGAAAGAAGGTCTGGGTTCAAGAGACACAGAGAGGACCACAGCAAATGTACTCTCCCTACACTCACTCTGTGCTGATAAGGTCTAGTGTGAGGCCTGGGGAAAGCTTATCTGGAGACGAGGTGGTTTCAAGGCTCAAAATCCAGAGAAGGTTTTTGTGTGGGCTGAGCAGCCCTATGACATGTGGTGTTGACATGCATTCTTGGAGAATAGTTTGTGATAATGCTTTAAGTATCTTCATCTGAAGCTTTTTGTTTCAGAATGCTCTGGAGTATCTGCTTCTCTTTTGCTTCCAATATTATAGTATGGATGGGAGGGGGAGAGAAAAGGTCTGTCTTCTTTGGAGGAGTTGGATATCTTCCTGGACATATTCCACTTGCTCTTCTGGAGTTTCTGAGATTCTAGCAAGTATCTAACACTCTGCAGAGTTCAGATTCTTGCTAGGTAACTTCTGGGGTAACCCATACCTTTTTGACTTGTGAGAGACTAGAACTGGGTTTTACTGGGCTAGCAGAGACAATAGTGTCTTCCTAGGTCTAAAGACTCTACCCAATGGCCCATACCTCAGAACTGACAAGGTTAACTGGAGGAGGTCACTCGGGCCCTTGATTATGCTCTTCAATGGGCATAAACTGATTCTATCCCAATCTCTGGCATGCTTAGCTATGGGACCTTGCCAAAGTGTCTCTCTGGGTCTTTATATTCTTATCAGTTAACCAGTTTCTGGATCTGAATAGCCAGAGTGCTCTGCAGATTTATTTCACAACATTTTTTAAGTGCAGTCAATAGGAACATTATGCTTTTTCAGGTAGAGGGCACTTTGAGGGAGAATAATCCATGGTATTCCAGGACCTCTCTGTGAAACTGAAATATTAATAGAAGAGGACATTGCTCAATTCTGGGAATGTTGCAAGGGGTAGAAATGAACTCCAGGTCACAGGATCTCTGTTGTCCCCTACAGCTCATTCCGGACAACTAAAGAATATGTGGTCTTTCCTAGTTCCACACAGCACATCCAGGTGCGCTGTCTCTCCTACCGTGAAGACATATGTAGAGTTGTAGGGAATAACTGTTGTAGGCTGTTAGGGCTGCCACAACAAAGTATCACTTCTTGGGTGGCTTAAACAACAGGGATGTATTGCCTCACAGTTCTGGAAGCTGGAAGACTGAAATCAAGGTGTAGACAGGATTGGTCCCTCTGAGGGCCATGAGGAGAATCTGTTCCATGCCTCTCCCCTAGCTCTGGATGGTGTTCCAGAGATCGCCCAGATCTCTGCCTTCATCTTCAGATGAGACTCTCCCTTTGGGCATATGCCTGTGTCCACATTTTCCCTTTTTAGGAACACCAATCATGTTGGGTTTTGGCCTACCCTAATGACCTCATTTTAACTTGATTGCCTTATGAAGACTACCCATCTCCAAATAAGGTCGCATTCTGAGATCCTAGAGTTAGGACTTCCATATGTGAACTTTCAGGGAACACAATTCAACCCATAACAAACTCTATTCAAGGTTAGTATTGATTTTTTTTGCCTTATGTTATTTTTATGTACACATAGTGGATTTGATTAACTTCCCTTAGTTGAAGGATGAGTGTGAACTGACCTTACTTTTCTATAACTGCTACTATTTGTGCTTTCTCAGTCCCTTCTGCTCTGTGTCCCGCTTCCTTAAGCACATTTTACTTTGATTCCTCAATATTTCAATGAGGCCAATGAAATATTGGCCTCATTTGGACTTTGTTTTTGGTGGTATGATAAGTGTGATAAATTCCTTACAGAACTCCCCACAATGAAACAACTAAAATATTGATTTTAAAAGGAAACATCTTTTTAAATACACTACTGAGCTGGAATGAAAGAAAGAAATCATCAGAGTTTTCTTCTTTTTTTTTTTTTTTCAAAGACAAAGTCTACCTGTTTGTTTGTTTGTTTGTTTTTTAATTTATTGTATTTTTAGACAGAGGGGAAGGGAGGGAGAAAGAGAGGGAGAGAAGCATCAGTGTGTGGCTGCCTCTCACATACCGCCTACTGGGGACCTGGCCCGAAACCCAGGCATGTGCCCTGACTGGAAATCCAACTGGTGACCCTGTGGTTTGCAGGCCGACACTCAATCCATTGAGCCACACCATCTAAGGTGGAGTTTTCTTCTTGAATAAACTTTTTTATTTTAGAATAATTTTAGGTTTACAGAAATTTGCAAAAACAGTAGAGTTCCAGATTCAGTTTTCCCTAAAGTTATCATCTTACATCCCTATGGTTCATTTGTCAAAACTAAGATAATAACATAAGTACATTACTCTCACTAACTTCAGGCTTTATACAGAATTCACCAGTTTTTCCCATCCCATAATCCAGTCCAGGGTACCACAATGCATTTAGTTGTCATGCCACTCCCTGCCTCTACCCCCACTTATTAAGCTCGGTGCCCTCGGAACTACAGGCCCCATTAGATTAATTTAAAATAATCTTCACTGATTAGGGACAAAGAAAGGGACAACTAGAAAATATGTCTGTCACAACGCTAGGGTACAGAAAAAAAGAAATTTTCTCATGAGGTCTGTAATGAAAAGCCAACCTTTACATCAGTTTTCAGTCTAAATTCACATTCTCTGTGTGGGCTGAAGAAACTTCACACATAAAAATGTAATTAAAAAAAAACTCTGGGTTAAAATCACCACTAGGTATAGTCAGTATTATATTTAGTATTTATTTAGTATTATATTTAATATTTATATAGTATAAACATAGTCTATATGTATATTATTTATACAGCATAAATAGTCTAAAACAAAAAAAAAATATAACAAGTGAAATTTTTAAAAATCCATGGTCAAACAGGCTGAAGAAATTGAGAAACTTAAACCAGAAGATTGATGCTAACAAATCACTCAGTCTGTGCTCCTGTGAGACAAAGATTTGGAAATATGAAAGAAAGGTTAAGAGAAAATAAGAACAAAATGAGAAAGTCAACCAGTATTGTCTAAGGGAATCTTCTCCATTAATGGAAATGTTCTCAGTAGCCATATGTGGCAAGTGACTGCTCCATTGGACATCACAGGTCTAACCGCGTTGCAGTCAGGACACCAGAAGAAGGTAGTTAGAATGGTGAAGAAGTACATGCAACGAGATAATGGCTGAAGATTTTCCCTTACTGAAAGATACCAATATTTATTCTAGAAATTTCCCCCAAATTTCAGCAAGATAAATAAAAAGAAATGTGTACCATGGTCCATTATAGGCAAACTGCAGGATACCAAAGGAAAAAAAGAAGGCTTGTACAGAGCAAGTAGCCAGTGGGAAAAGCCAGATAATCCGCAAAGGAATGCTGATTAGACTGACGGCTGCTCCTCTCAGCACTGGTGGAAACTGCTGGGCAAAGGAACATTATCCTCAGTGTGCTCAGAGGGCGCCTGTCGATTTACAGCACTTTCTCCAGTGAAACCACCTTTTAAGGATGAGGATAAAGTAAAGACATTACAGGCAAACCATATCTGACAGAGTTTACCAAGGAAAGACCTCCACCAAAGGACATTCTGAAAGATTATTTTAGGCAGAAGGAAAATTATTACAAGTGGGAGGTCCAAGATCCAAGTAGGAATGATGAGCAAAGATGCTGATAAGTCCAAATAAAGACTTTAAAACCATGAAATGATGTCTAGTTTCTGTGGGAAATTAGGTTAACTAGATTAAAATATTACAGAACAACAGCATATAAGGTGGGAGAGTCTTGATTAGAGAGATTGAGAGATGTAAGACCATTAACTTATTGGAGCTGAAAAACAGACCACCACTTTTAAATTTCAAACATCTATAGGCTAAAAGCAAAATAGAAAAAGAAAACAATAATAAGCCATCCAAGGGATACAGAGTACTTGGACACTAAAATTAGCAACCTTGATCAAATGGACCTACTTAAAACATGGCACCTCTCTGTAGGAGAAAATACTTTGTTTTCAAATACATGGGCTATTACTGCAGATTGCTTCAGTGTCAGGCTCCAGAAATGGATTACAAAAGTCTACTCACCCATAATGTGGTCTCAGCCACAAATACATTTAGAAATAATATAGTGAATAAAATCTAGAAAAACCCCATTCATTTGGAAATTAAATATATATACTAACATATATACATGATTCCAAAACAAAAACTTATGGGTCAAAGAAGACATGCCAATGAAAAATTTAAAATATTTAGGACTGCATAATGAACACATTGTAAATCAAAACTTGGGAATGCAATTAAACCAACACTTGGAAAGTTAATGTTTACATTAGAAAAGCAGGAAGGATCAAAACTATGGAGCTAAGCATCAAACTTAAGACATAAGAAAAAGAACAGCAGAATGAAATTCTGAAAACAGTAGGGAAAAAACCCAGATATCTATTAATATGACATAGTTGTTATCTTCCTTTATTCAACCAATACTTACTGGGCACTTGGTACATAACAGGAAGCCACAAAGTCCCTTAACCCTCAAGGATCTCTTTTAATGGGAAACCAGACAGTACATCAAAAAAAAAAAAAAGAATGAATGAGTGAATGAATGAACAGCAGTATTTCAAGTAGCAAGAAGTACATCAAAGCTGAAGAACATACCGCAGAGGAAAGGAGTAGAGAGTGAGTTAGAGGTGGGGAGTTGGTTGTAGCTATTTTAGAGTTCAGGATTTCTTCCAGGGACAGGAACTCATGTAGCCATTAGGAAATGGAAAAACCCCACGACCTAAATAATAGAATAATGGTGGGCTTCTGTCCTGATGCCTCTTCATGTGACCCTTTGTGGCTGGGCCAGGGCTGTGTGGAGGGAACAACATGGGCACCCAACATGGGCAACAGAATGGGACAGGTAGGTAATGGCTCTGCAGGACTTTGGCTCCAGAAACTCTTTTAGAGCCCTCTCCCTGATTCTCTCCCTCCTGTAGACCCATGTCTTCATGTTGCCCCAGGCTTTCCTGACTGCTTGGCCACCCCACCAGCCTGTTTTGGAAGCCTTCACTCTGACTGTTGCCCCTCCACCTGCTTCCGTCAGGCTGTGTCCGGCTCCCCCAGGAGCCTTGTGGAATGGATGGAATATCAGGAGGGTAGTCATAGCATTTGGCTCTGAGTCCAGCTTTGTGACATTGGCTAAGTCACCGGCTAGGCCTCTTTCGCCTCATCTATCAAAAATGTTGATCAGTTCATGATCCGTAGGAGCCCTTCTAGTGCTATGAGCACACAATGCTAGAAATTTAACTGGTGCTAAGAAAAACCTGAAAATGCAGCAATGTGGGGAAATGCATATCCCTCCCAGAGCACATTCACATTTTAACAATGTGTTTCTATACCTTAGCCCACAGAAATGGAGCCCCATCAGCCTTTCAGGCAAAATGAAGAAGGTAGGGAAGGAAAAGGTGATGCTGCTGCCTTTTTGTGTAACCTGATGGCCTCGCTGGAGAAAAGAAGCCACAGCATGATTGCAACAGGAAAGATCAGCAAAGACTTCACACAGAAGGTGGCATTTGAGTAGGGCTTTGAAGGACACTAGGACTTTTATAGAGGAAAGGCCTTCTAGAATAAGGGAGTGATGTGAGCAACACCAAGGAGGTAGGGGAGTGGGTGGCACACATGCCCTGTGCATCCCTGGGCAGGGCAGGGCAGGCAGCAGTCGAAAGTTGCCTGTAGGAAGTGTATAATAATAGCAACCTTTGTTTTCATGCCAGGCACTGCTGTGTGATTTACATACTTTTAAAAATTCAGTCCTCAAACCAGTTCTATGAGGTTGGGTACTACCATCATCCAATTTTACAGACAATAAAACTGAGGCCTAAAATAATCTCTAAAATGGTTAAGCTGGGATTTGAATGCAGGTCTAATTATAACTGACACCAGAATTAGATAATTCAACAGAGCTGAGAGGGATGAAGGAGCCAAAAGAGCAAGCTAGGAATCTGGGGTGAGGAGAGACAGCAGATGTGAAGAAATGCTGGGTCTGTGCGTGATGTGACCAGTGAAGTCACAAGTTGGCCAACTTTGGCGGTTTGGTGGCTGTTTTGGAGTGAAAATGTTCGTAATGGAAGTTCTGCTTGACAGATGATGATGGCTCTGGAGGGAATCATGAAGGAAGACAAGCATGTACTCTGCATATTCTAAATGCAGTTACTGGGGAGCGAGGGATGGCGCCAGGCTTGTCATTATGCCTCTCGGGCAGGCAGCCGTGGTCTGTGCAGTGGTAAGCCACTTTCTGAGAGATCAAACCCACACACATATACTCGAACTCCTTGACTTGTAGCATTAGCTGACTTCATGGTGTAACTCTCCCCCATAGCTTATTTCGAGGTACCAGCATGATGTTACTAAACGTGACAGGTGCACAGTCACCTGACAACCTCTGCAAGCAGTTCAGCACTCCCTGGGGCTATGCCATAGGTCTGGGTGAGGTGGTGGAGTGGTGGGCTCTACAGTGCATTGCTGTTCACCCCTGTGTCTTCTTGTCCTATGGAATGCCTCTTTTCTTCTGTGGGAGGATTTGCTGGGGGCATAAAAGAAGATGTGAAACTGACCCTGGCTGGATAGTTCAGTTGGTTAGAGTATCATCCCCATATGCCAAGGTTGAGGGTTCAATCCCTGGTCAGGGCACATACCAATGAATACATAAGTGGAACCACAAATTGATGCCCCCCCCCATTTCTCTCTCCCTCCCTCCCTCTCTCTCTGAAATCAATAAATAAAAATAAATTATAAAAGAAGAGACTGTAAAAAAGAGCAAAAGTGAGATGCTCAAGAAATAAAAGTTGACATGAATGAAAGAATGAACAAATGAACCTGCCTCTGAGAAGATCAATCTCTCTCTCAATGTGTAGCTGTGTCAAATCTGGTGTTTCCTTCCACAGCTTAAGGATGTGCCTCCAGGAACTTGGAAGAAACAATATTCCATAGTGGTCAAGAGCACAGTCCTGGATGGAGAATGCCTTGGTCCAAGTATAAGGTTTACCACTAAATACAAAGTCTACCACTTATTTTTTATGTGACCTCAGACAAGTGCCTTAAACCACTCTCTGCCTCAGTGTCCTCATCTATAAAATGGGGATAAAGTGCTCACATCACAGGGCTGTTATTAAGGTTAAACTATCATCTATAAAGCCCTTAGAATGGTGCCAGGCACATAGTGACTCTCAAATCATTGTTTTAATTGTCTTCATCATCATCATTTGTGATTATTACTCTCATTTGCTGGTTTTCTCTTTTCTGTGTAAATGAAAGCTATAATTAGCTCACACAAGTTATAGTTTATTGTCATGTTTGCCTGACTTAAAAATACCCCAGGTTTAAAATAACTTCTTAAATTGAATATTCCTTAAACATAACTTCTCCTTTCTGGGGCTCAGAGTTGGCCATCACAGCCTGGTGTTCTAAGCATTTGATACGAGCGCTTGGGCAGCGAATGAGTGATTAACATTTTAGCACAGAGCATTAAGTTCAGCATCATTTAATAGATGTGCAGACATGCCCATATCTTGTGGTAGTGGGGGTCTAGGGGATAATCTGGATAAATTAAATATACTAATAATCCCCAGGCTTTATTTGGCTTGTACTTCACTGTCTTGCTCCTGCTAGGCTTATGATTTTTCCTAACCTAGAACACCAGACAGATGGTTTAATAACTGGCTTTGTAGGGTCCTCCCCTCACCCCACTGCTGAGTGTTTTGGAACTGCTCTAACAAGCAGCAGGCAGCTGGGAGATTTCCCACCTGGGACAGAGAGCCATTGCACAATTGAAGGTTAACTTCTGATGAAAACCCTGCTTCATTACCAAGATACCTGGAGAACACTCTCACATAAGCAAAACATGTAGCAGGGTCTTGTTCAAATTAGCCAGTGTGTTTATGACACCCAGAGACCTGGTGATATCAGAAAAGGCAAGTGCCATTTTTCTGGATTAGATGGAGCCAAATACAGCTAATCAGTTTCTGACATTTTCACAAGCTGGGAGGAGTGGAATGCATGGGGTGGTGTGGGTAGGTAGAGTCATCTCCCTACTCTGTCTCAAAGGCCCTACAATCAGGGTTCAAACTTAGGCTCATTTGTTCAACAAAATGTTTGTTGAGCCAGAGAATTTCAGGCATTGAGGACAGTGTAATGGATAAGACAAGTAAGATCCCTGCCTTCACAGAAATTACATTCTAGAAGAAGAGACCAGAATGAGTAACAGATCAATATAGAATATGACCTCAGGGGGTGAATTAATGAAGAAAAGGAAAGCAAAACAAAAGGGAGAGAAAGGGGATATGGAGAACTATTTAACTGTGATGGTGTGGGAAGGTCTGAAACCTGGATGGAGACCTGTGTGAGTGAGGAAACAGATCAAGCTGTGTAAGAGAGAATAACAAGTGCAAGGGCCCTGAGGCACAAAGGAGCTCAGTATGCTGAAGGCATAATGCAAAGGCCCGCATGGCTGGAGCAGGGTGAATGAGCAGGGAAGAGCTGGTGCTTTAGACAAAGGAACTGGAGCTGCAGGCAGGGCTCAGAACATGCTGGGTGTGGGAGGGAATGGGAGGTGGTTTGGATTATCTTCTAAGTGTGAGTGAAAGTTTTGGGGAATGATGAATTCTGATATATCTTTTAGGAAACTCCCTTTGGCTACTGTGTAGAGAATAAGACTAGAGAAGGGCAACGTGAGATAAGTTAATTGGTTGTTTTAAGTGTACCCAGGATTTGTTTTAATTAGATTTGGTAAGACACACAGGCACAGAAATGACTGTCTTGGGGAAAAAAGTTTATATTCACAGTTTTTTTAAAAACAAGAGGCACAGCATGTCACGTGGGACCACATGGAGAAATACCAAGGTTGGTCAGAAGGAAGAAGAAAGGGGGAAAATGTAGGCATAGCATTCCTTGTGGTTTTCACAGGAAGAAATGGGAAAGGTAGATAAGCAGGCTTAGGACTGGCTAGTTTGAATAATTTTGATGAGCTCTGGGTATAGGGTCTGTCCCTAGTTTTCTGGGATGTGGCCCTAGAAAAATTAGGGTAGATGGAGCATGGACCACAGTGGAAGGACACAATAAAAGATGTAGTTGAGGGCCTGAGATTTAGGTTGATTAGTTTGTATGTGAAAAGTGTGGTTGCTTGTGAGTTGCTTACTATCTGTAGGAATTGGCTCATCTTGAGAGGAGAAGTCTCTCCCAGAGTCAAGTCAGCAAGCCCTGAGATGTTAAAACATCTGAATATAGAAAATAAAAGATATGGTTAACACAGTGGGAAATGATGGTTTTTAAAGACCCTGCCAGGAAAGAGGTAAATGAATAATAATGTAGAATAATAATGCATTGTTTTCCAAGGAATGAGACAGAGTCAGGCCTGTAGGAGAAACATGCATTCCTACACTTGAATTCTTGGTGTTAAGAAGATAATTTGATTTTTTTGCAGTGTTAGGTGTATTTTCTTCAGAGTCTTTCCAGGGATCATGGCCAGAGTCTAGTCAGTAGAGAGAAATCAAACTGTAGGTAAAATCAACTCTTCATTCCCTACCATGTGTCCCCATAAGAACTCCTGCTTCCATTGCCTTCCAGCCTGTTTTCACCAAAGAGCCAGCAGGCATCTGAACTCTCAATGGAAGAATCTATTGACAGCCAGCTGAAGCTTGACACAGCAGAATCTTCAACCTGCAAGAAGAAACTGGACTCTGTTAATGTAAGGGTGCAGGGGTTCTGAGGAGGAGGGCTTCAAGAGCACACTGTGAGAGAAACCTGAGCAAAACCAGAGGAGACAGGAGATGTAGGGAAGAAGGAGATGCCCATGTGGGCTCCCTGAGGAGGCTGAGAGAGTGAGCATTTGTTCCACTGTGTGGTATAAGAGAGAGAAGCTAAGCCAAGGTATTGTTCCTATTCCCACCCAGCACCAACTCTGAGATACTAACTTAAACCCTTTAATCAGAGATCAACCTCCATTGGCATTCACTCTATATTTAGTCTGGGCCACACTGGCACAGTGGGATTGGGAAAGGGATAGCCCCTTTTCCAAAGTCATCTAGTAGTCAGTGGACTGTCCCACTTTGGATTGCTGAGTAGAGAGGACAAGACTTTGTTCTGGTTTTCTACTTAACCCTTCACCCTCACTCTAGCTAGAAATACTCACCTTTTCCTAGCAACAGAAGTGTGCTGAATGTGCTATACAAGTCTATTCTTTATTCTTAGAGTCATAACATATCAGAATCTAAATGTCCCCCAAGGCCATCCAGTTTTATTTGATACCTGATTTTCCCGTACATCATCCCCTGTAGTGAGCACCCAGCTTCCAGCCTAATATAACTAGTGATGGAGAACTCAGCTTCCAGAGGGAGCTGGTTCGATTTTCAAATAGCTTATTGCTAAAATTTGGTTCTGAATATGGAAAGTCTTTCAGCCTTCTGAAAGCTTCCAGGTACTTGTTCTAGTTTAATCACTTTGGAACAGAAAAGATAAGTTTATTTCCCTTTCTGTAAGACAGCTTTTCAATTGTTTGAAGACAGGACTCATCCCTCTATGGCTTCTCTTAATAAGCAAGATGATTCCTGCATTTTTTTTTTTTTTTTTGACATCTTGGTTGTATGTTTCTTTTCACCTTGCTGGTGATTCTTCCTGAAATATATTCCAGATTTTATGCCTCACTTTTAACATACGGAACCCAGAAATGAAAGCAAAACTTCCAGGTATGATCAGGGCAGCACAGAGCACAGGGTGTTCATGCCCCGCTTCACTAGTGAGTCTTTACTTATATTAGAATTGTAGGTGGTCACTTTCAGGGTTTTCTGCAACCATATTGTTTTTAACTGGTATTAAATTAATTACTTACTTAGACTCTGAAGGCTCTTAAAAAATGTCATTTACCTTAATGTTGAATTTCTCCCCTACGTGTATTGTAAGATTTTAGGACTCAAGTGCTGGCCAATTAACCTTCTTAAATCTAATTATTTTGGGGTTTTGCTTATCATTCCAGTCCATCAAAATCTTTTTAGACTCAGATTCTTCTGTTAAATATCTACATTATCAACCTAATCTATGTGTCCTGTAAAAGTGATGAGCATGTCCTTTGAACATTCACGTAAGTCACTGGTAAAAACATTGAGCACACACAGAGCTATGAACTATTTCTTTGGCAGATCACAAGGATTCTAGGAAGCCCTCACTAGATATGACATCGATCCATTAATGAGTATTCTTTGGAAATAACTTCTGAATAGTTAATGACCCACTAAAATGTTCTAGCGTCCAACTCTTTTTTCTCTATCTTAACCACAAATATGTCATTAGAGATATCACCAATTGTTTTGCTGAAGTCCAGATGCCTGAATGGAATTGTGTGTACATTGTCTTTATCTGCTACCCTCCCACTGAGGATTGCAAATGGGCTGGACTTGCTCTTGGGAACCCATGCTGGGTCCTGTAATCACTTCTTTGTCATTTTGCTGCCTATTATAACATTGCTTTAGTAACACATTCTGGAACCTTGTCTGAGATCCATATCAAGCTCAATCATCCATAGTTTACAGAATCCATTTTCTATCCATTTTAGAAAATTTGAAAGACATTTACTCATTTCTAGCCTTCTAAGCTCTCTTGTCTTCTTTCCAAGTAGCATGCCTGTCCTGTCTCTCTGCCCTGCAACTAGTCCCAAATATAGCTGAAAAAATATTTTGTTTTTGTTTTTGTTTTTGTTGTTTTATTGGTTTGCCAGCCTTATGTCATTTTGATAAAATTCTGTCTGTGTCACTTCCTTACACACTTATTTGGTTTATATCCTTCTTCCTACCCTGTCCTTTAAAATCTAAGCTTCCAGAGCAGTGGTCTACAACCATATTGGATATTAGTATCAGTTGGGGAATTTTTTCAAAATGACTCATGCTGGAGCCTGGCTGAGCTGTTCAGTTGGTTGGAGTATCATTTCCATACACCAAAAGGTTGGGAGCTCAATTCCAGTTCAGGTCACATACCTAGGTTGTGGGTTCGATCCCTGGTCCAGGTGCATACAGGAGGCAACCAATCTACGTTTCTCTCTCACTTCCATGTTTCTCTCTCTTTCTCTTCTTCTCTATCTAATAATCAATAAACATATTCTCAGGTAAGAATTTAAAAAAAATGACTCATGCTTGTTTCTCACCCTAGACAAATAGAATCAAAACTTCAGGAGGTGATGGGAGCATTTGTATTTTTTTTCGAAGTCTCCTAATAGACAGCCAGTGTTGGAACTAAAATGGAGTGACATATTAATTTTGTTTCTTTCTGTTTTTATTTGCTGGTTTTTGTTATTTTTATATTTTTCTTCTTTTTATAATTTATTTTATGTGTAGCTGCATTGTGAGATTTAAATATTGGGGGAATTTCTGAAACATTTTGAACCTTCCTTCTTCATGCTGCAGAATTATGCTTTCTTTACCTTTGAATTTTTATCTCTGAATTATGCTATTTTCATGTTCTCTGGCTCACACTATGTGAGCTCAGTGACCTTTTCCCTAAGACCTCTTTCTCATCCTCTTTGATAAACGTTATTCTAGTAGGTCAGAATTGAACCTAGGGGAGTAGTTTTTCCATTTGTGTGTTTGTCTTTTTAGGAACTTAGCAACACAACTTTTACGTTGCTAAGTGGGGCTTCCAATAGATGTTTATATAGTTGAAATCCCCTATCATTACCAAATATGACAATATGGCACTAAGAAAAACTGTGTTAGGAATCCATCATCCTTTTTATTCACCTGGCCCAAGAGCCCAGTATGTATGTTAAAGATTCACACACAGAATCGATTCTCAGAACAACTTGGAGAGTTGTAAAAATACAAATTTTAAGATCCAATCTCTGAATTTATGATGTAGTTGGGGCTCAAGAAATTGCATCTTAAAGGTTCCCTAAACAATTCTGATGATTGCATAGATTTAAGATACACTGAACTGTTCCACAATAATATCCCCTCTATTCCTGTCCCTGTATTTCTTTGCTCATCAGCATGCATCCATCTTCAGGTTCATGGATTTCCACAAAGATGTCTGTCTTCTTGACATAGCATTCTCGTCAATCTTTTTTTGAACAGGCCTATTTGTCTTGAGTAGAGCATATGCTTCCATCAACATATTTCAATTTTGTGTCTCTTCTTCCCAAGCTTGGTGAGACAAGTTCATGTTTATTGCCCTATGCTGTAAGAATTTCTTTTAAATTATCTCCGATTCATTTTGTTATGCTCTGCTGACTGGCATAGAGTAAGACTTCTAAGATTATAACAATTTTTTTCAGTCTCCCACCCCTACTTAATTGCTTTCTGGTTAAAAAAAAATAACCAGATACTTTCTAATTTTTATTTATTTATTTTCTGTGCTATATCTTCTAATTTTTGCAGCAATCGGTTTTATAGATTTATTTGGACATTTTTATTTCTTCTCATCTGAGGTTAATGTTTAAGACATTCTTTTCCTCTTTTCAGTTCTCTTTCCCTTTAAGATCTTTTTATTGTGAAAATGCTAAAAATAAAATTACAAAGGAGAGAGAATAATACAATGAACCTTCATGTATATTACTTGGCTTCAGTGGTATGTCAGTTGATTCCTTTGGGAAGCAGATGTTGAGATGGAGTCAGAAGAGTAAAAGTCTAATTGGGAAGTTATACCCGTGGAAGAAAATGGGAAGAAGCAGGACTGGGCAGAGGGAGCCATTAGACAGTGATACAAATCTGACAAAGTTTGTCACAGCCCAAGAGGATGTTAAGGACCAATACTGTCTTTGGAGGAAATTGGCAGAAGTGGCTGTGTCCTTGGACCACAGTCTTAATTATTGGCTGTGGCCACCCTGATGAGACTGTGATGTCTGATGTAAAATATCTTCAAGGTTTATTCATGGTTTAGCATGTATGAACATTTCCTTCCCTTTTAAGGCTGAATAATATCCCATTGTATGGATATACCCCAATTTATTTACCCATTCATCCTTTTTTTAATTATAAAAATAGCTACATATATATACACATTCATATATATCACAATAATAAAACAAATATGTGACTTCTGAGAAAGTATACTTATCTAGCGATATATTTTATCTTATTCTTAATTATATTATATTGATTATGCTATTACAATTGTCCCAACTTTTCCTCTTTGCCCCCCTCCACCCAGCACCCTGCACTCCCTTAGGTAATCCTCACACCATCGTTCATGTCTATGGGTCATACGTATAAGTTCTTTGGCTACTCCATTTCCTATGCTGTACTTTATATCCCCATGGCTATTCTGTAACTACCTATTTGTACTTCTTAATACTCTCACCTCTTCACCAAATCCCTCAAATTCCCCTTCCATCTGGCAACCATCAAAATGCTCTCTTTTATTCATGATTCTGTCTCTGTTCTTGTTTGCTTAGTTTTATTTTTTAGATTAAATTGTTGATAGATGTATGTTTATTGCCATTTTATTGTTCATAGTTTTGACCTTTTTCTTTTTCTTAAATAAGCCCCTTTAACATTTCATTTAATAGTGATTTGGTAATGATGAACTCTTTTAATTATTTCTTGTTTGGGCAACTCTTTCTTCGCCCTTTGATTATAAATGATAGTTTGGCTGGGTAGAGCAAACTTGGCTGTAGGTCCCTGCTTTCCATAACTTTGAATATTTCTTGCCAATCTTTTCTAGCCTGCAAAGTTTCTTTTGAGAAATAAGCTGACAGCCTTATGGAAATTCCCCATGTAAGTAACTAATTGCTTTTCTCTTGATGCTTTTAAGATTTTCTCTTTCTCTTTAACCTTTAGCATTTTAATTATGATGTGTGTTGGAGTAGGCCTCTTTGCATTCATCTTGTTTGGGACTCTCAGTGCTTCCTACACTTGAATGTCTATTTCCTTCACCAAATTAAGGAAGTTTTCTTTCATTATTTTTTTCAAACAGATTTCCAATTGCTTGCTCTTTCTGTTCTCCTTCTGGCACACCTTGGATTGCTTGAATGTTGTCCCAGAGGCTGTTTACACTATCTTTTTTTTTTTAAATTCTTTTTTCTTCTAGTTGTTTTTATTGGTTGTTTTTTGCTTCTTTATGTTCCAAATCATTGATTTTTTTCTCATCTTCATTCACTCTACTCTACTGTTGTTCCCCTGTGAATTGTTCTTTATCTTACTTAGTGTATCCTTTCTTTCTATCTGAATCATTTTTATATGATTGAGGTCTTCACTAAGTTCCTTGAGCATCCTTATAACCAGTGTTTTGAACTCTGTATCTGGTAGATAACTTATCTCCATTTTCTTTTCATTCTTTTTCTGGAGTTTTGATCTGTTCTTTCATTCAGACCATGTTTCTTTGTCTCTTCACTTTGGCAGCCTCCTTTGTTTCTATGTTATTTGGTAGAGCTGCTATGACTCGCTGTCTTGGTAGCATGGCTTAATGAAGTAGGGGTCCTGTAGAGTACAGTTGCACAGAGTCCCCTATCACCCAAGCTGGGTACTTGAGGTGTGTCCTCTATGTGGGCTGAACACACCCTCCTCTTGCAGTTGAGCATTGATTGCTGTTGGCAGATCAATGGAGCAATTTACCTAGGCCAGTCAACTTCAAGGATTGGCTTGGTCCACTGATCATCAACCTCTGCCCTCCATGGAGGACGAGCTGTGCTGGGGTAGGGCAGTGGTTCTCCAGAATGGTCTGTGTCTGTCCCCTGGGTACACAGGCTCTGAGGTTTCCTGGGTGGTGCCAGCCAAAGTCAGCCCCAACCTGTATTCTGCCCAGGGCCACCCTGCCTGAGCTATAAAGCAATCTGAGATGGCTGCTACTTATGAGGGCTTGGATATTCCCAGGAGAAGCCAAGCTGTGAATCTAGGCTGGTTGCTGCTAGTGCTGGTCCTGAGGCCACTTAGTCAGAGGTATGGATTTTGGGAGCTCACTGAAGCTGGCTGTTGCTTGTTTGAGAGGATTGTAGAAGTTGTAAATCATGAGCCAAGACCAGCTATTCATATGGAAAAGCAGTTTGGGTGGGTCCATAATTGGGTGGAACAGGGTCTCAGAGGATCTCCAGGGTGGGGCAAACAGTGTTAGCCAGGTTAATAGAGTCTCAGATATGGCACTTGCCTGCCAGCTTTGTGGCTCTGTTGGAGAGGATTCAGAAATGGGTGAATGACTTCTGGTTGCCTTTTTGTCTGGGAGAAAGCTATCTCCTAGTTCTTGCCCTGATATCAGATACCTCTGTTCCTCCCTGTACGCCACTGGTGCCTTTAAAGCTGCTACCATGGTGCTAGAGCTCAGAGGGAGTGAGTCTGAGTAAGTCCACGTGTGGGTTCTTAAGAGGAACTGCTTGGGAATCCAGCATTTTCTTCCACCAACTCAATCCTCACTGGGTTTTGCGGCAAGTTATGGGGATTTATCTTCCTGGTACTGAATCTTTGGGCTTAGGGGCCTGGTGTGATGCTGGGACTTCTCTATCCCCAGATATCTCTCCAAAATTTTTATCCATCACAAGTGGATGTGGGACCAGCCTGTTCTGCATCTCCACCTGTCCTACCAATCTGGATGGATGTGGATTCTTTAATTCTGTAGTTGTCAGACTTCTATTCAATTTGATTTCTGATGATTCTAAGTGATGGCTGCTCTATAGCTGATCTTTTATTTTGATGTGGTTGTGTGGGGAGGCAAGCCATGTTTACCTATGCTGCCATCTTGACTGAAAGTCCCACTCCATTCATCCTTTGTGAACACATGGTCTAAACTGCATAATATTGCCTGCTTTCATTAGACCTCTCCTGGTACCATCTCTGGGAAGCAGATGCTGAGTGAAGTTAGAATATAGTACATCTGTGAAAGAGAAGTAGGAAAAGCAGGAATTGGTAGAGAAGCTGTCAGACTCCCAGGCCCATCTGATAGAGTCTCTGCCAGCCCAATGGAGAGTTTTGGAGCATATTGCCCATAATAGGAGTCGCAGTTAAGTTTAAATAGATAACCCCTTGAGTCACAGTCTTGCTCAGCATTGGCTGGGGCCACCCTGAGAAGAGCATGGCCTTGGCTCAAAAGCTGAGGTGGACCTAGAATAGTTAACTTCTGAAGGCTGTCTCTAACCTCCCTCTTTGCAGCTAGGCCAAGAGTTCCTTTTTAGTGGTAATCAGCATATCTCTGTCTTCCCTAAAAACATTATTAACATTTTCCAGTCTTGAATTATTAAAACATTCTTGATTAGGCCAGTGAGGCTGTGGAAAAATTCTTTCTCATTTTCATAAAGTGTGTTCTATCTTCAGCCAAGATGCCATTATTTTGGTATCTTAAACCATGGTCCAGCAATCTAGATCTTGCCCACATTGCTACCTGCAGAGCCTTCAACTGATCAGCTCTTCAGTTTCCTCTTCTAATCCTAAAACCTAGCTACTGATGTAAAGGAGCAATGAAAATACTACCTGAGTTTCTAAGTCCTTCAGTTCTTATTTCAAATTTCATAACCCTTAAAAATATATTCCTGGTCACTTTAAATGATGTTAAATGTATCCTTAGGAATAGTAGAGATAGATGTGGTTTATAAATATAATAAATCTTGGAGGGCTTTTGGTCATCCCACATACTTGATCCAAGAAATTCAGTCATGGCCATTCTACTAGAAATTTGCTCCATTCCTCAACAGAGTTTCAATCCCATAGCATGCCCTTTTTTTTTCTTAAGCCATCAGGGAGTTCCCTTACATTATCAAGGATTGGTCAGACTCCTCATTATTCCACTTTTTTTTTTTCTGTAAATTTGGGTCTCACCTTCACTGGACAGTCTCATATCACCTGCAAAGCTCTAAGGATAAAAATTTTCTTCCCTCAGGCATTTTCCCTTTACATTACATTTCCTTAATCTCTTTCTCTTGACTCCAGTTTTAATTCCCCCCCCCACACACACACACACTTTAAACTTTCTGGTTTTCTTTTGCATTATCTCTTGCATTTTTTCCAAGAGTACCCTTAATATGTAGCATATGAAGAGAGAGTTCTTGCATCCTCCCTCTGGTCCTCAATTGTGAACAGTGGTTTGCATTTGCAATGAATGCTGTTTCCCTCATGAACATCTTCCATGCAGTGCAGGTCACAGGGAGACTTCTTGATGGCTTCCACTCTTCCTGTTAAGACTGAGAGTCCGAAGGGAAGAATAACCATTCCAGACTCTGGAAGATCTCGCTCTCGGGGCTACTTTTTACAGCCACCCCATCATCCAATACTCTCACTATTGCTCTGGTCACAGAGAATCACTTGGTAATTCTGCATCATCAAATTACCACCAATTATAAATGTTTGCTTAATGTTTATTGAATTGTCAATAATTAATACCACTCTGCTACGGCTACCAGATTGCAAAATGCCAAGGACCCAGAGGGAAAATCTCTAAGGGTTTTAGCGATTCCTTCACCTTCTCTCCTATGCTGCCTCTGCTGCAGTGTCACATTTAATCTCTGTCTCCCTGGGCTGAGGCCAGCAAGAACAATTCTTCTAAATTGACTATCTGCGCATGCAAAATGGGATCAACATTTTTGTCTGAGTTAAACAATCAATTCTTAGAAAAAAGTAAAACAATCAGTTTGACTCTTTTTCTTCCCACTTAATTGTTGAACTGAATTGACTGATCAAATAGCCACAGATTCTAAAGTAATGAAAACTACCTTTGGCATCTAGTCACATAATGCAGGGAGCTCTTCTTCAGGAGTCCTGACAGATTCTTTATTATCCTGCCTAGTCTACAGGATATTTGAATACTTCCAGTGATGGGAAAAGCCTACTGATACTCTACTGAGTCCATTTATTAATAATTTATCTGGGACAAGTTGTCCTGGACTTGGTATGGAGACATTTAATGGACACACACCTTAATTTTATAAAAAAGTGTTCCCTTCAGCTTAGTCTCCTAGAACAGAGTCCAGAAACTATAATTTCACACCTATCTGAGGCATTTCCTTCTGGGTCCAATTTTGCTCTGGAGGACCCCTCCTAGTGCCCCTAGCCACGCCAACCCACATCTCAATGATCCCTGGGACCTTTTCACTGTTTCCCAGAACCACCTCGACTCCATGCATGTAAGGGCCTGTTGAGTATCACCAAGCACTCTCTACACTTAAAATCTTCCTGTGAAAAAGGGAGGCCCAAGTAGTGACACTATCCTCATGTTAATGAGGGGGTGATGGGACTCTATGACGTGATGGCATCATTGTACCACCATCACCAGCCACTGAGAGGCTTACATTACTGTTTTGTTCATCCACTTATTCATTCTCTGTCTTAGCATATAAGGCAATGTACATGATGCATACAATAAGAAAAGAAGAATTTAAAGTGGTTATAAAAAAACGATGTGACCAAAATTGAAACAGGTTGAAGGCTAAGAAAAAAATATATATTACAATGCCTTATACTTTTGCTTATAATTTAATCACAGGTTTCTTTCTAAGCTTTCCTGTAAGATGCTTTGTTGGTAATTAGCAGAGCCCATGAAAGTTAATGAGTACTTATTGCATACTAAGTGTTTGCTAGGCATCATGTTTGCAGTGAATGACATTTGAGTTATGAGTCAATTACAAAAACAAAGGTTTCTATTTTTCAACCATCCTATTGGCAACAGTGAAGAAGAATGGTAACACTTGGAGGGAGGTGTGGGAATAGGCACTCTCAGGCTCAGCTGTTAGGACCAGGAAAGTACTGCCTATTGCATCAAAAGCGTAAATGCCTTTTGGCCCAGGAAGTTTATTTCTAAAAGTGGATCCTAAGAAAATTCTGGACTAGTGTACAAAGATATATGTCAGATAATGTTTATTAATGTCTTTTTTTAATAGTGAAAATTGAAAACAATCTAAATGGATGTGCTGAGTTGAAAACTATTCAGTAACTTAAAACAAAACATGGCTATATCTACATACCCTGGACAAACACCCGTGATACACACCTTTCTTAAAAGTTGACAGATTATGTATAGTGCAATCACTTTTTCACAAAAAAGGAAAAAATACATAAAAATATCTAAAAAAATATGCATCTAAAAAGTTAATAGTGGTCATTTCCAGATGGTGGAATCTTAAAATAATTTTTTCTTTGTACTTTTCAGTATTGTCCTAATTATTTCACAAAGAGAATCTACATTACTTTTATTATCAGAAACAAAAAGAAAATGTTCTGGCTCTGAGGTGATAGAATTCATTCAGTTGAGCCTCCTTATTGTATGGGTGAGGAAACTGTGGTCCAGAGAGCTGATGATAAGTCTTTTATTAAATTTCTTTTTTTTGCCTTGACTGGTGTAGGTCAGGTTGGGCCTTGTCTCACCAAGTGAAACGCTGGGGGTTCGATTCCTGGTCAGGGCTCACGCGTGGGGTGCGTGTTTGGTCTTGGCTGGGGTGCATACAAGCATATGAGAAGTAACCTATTGATGTTTCTCTCACATTGATGTTTATCCCCCTCTCTTTCTCCTCTCTCTAAAAATAAATAAATGAAATCTTAAAAAATAAAAATAATTTCTTTTTTAAAAAATTTTGATCAGCAAGTGATAGGGCAACTTTATTAATTGATTGATCGATTGCTCCCTTGTCAAATACTAGTTGGCAGTATATGCTTAGGTTTGTTTTTGGGCTCTTGATTCTATTCCATTGGTCTATGTATCTGTTTTATACCAGTACCATAAGAAGCAAATATTAACTAAAGGATTGCAATAGTAAATCTATAGTGTAAAAATACTGTACATGCACAGTGGAGAGATGAGTAGTGGGTTATACAATAAGGGTATCAGCCTTCCTATGGAGGTCTGGAGAAGAACTGAGCATTAGTACTTGCCCCATTTAGGTCAAGGAGCTGACTCCAATTCAAATTGATCAGGCCTCTGTATGATGGCTCTCAGGAATGAAGGAGACAAGTCTGTGACTTATTGGCTGCTCACTTTGTGCCAGGAGCTTCACACACCTTGTTCACTTGAGTCTCAAAAAGCCCTGTGGGATGGGAACCATTATTCCTCATTGACAGATGAAACCCTGAGTTAGAAAGGATTGACTCGCCCATGGCCACATGCCTTGTGAGTAACAGAGCCAGGGTTTAAGTCTAGAACATTATAGCAAGTGGTATTCCTTGATTCCCTAGTGAATAGGGAGCCATTGCTGCTTTGGAAATTCAGGGAGGACATGGAAGCCTAAAGGTGGAAGAAGAGAACAGAGTTCCCAAAGAAGTGAGGGAAGAGAAAGGATACGGAATTGGGACCTGGTTAATTTAAAGGAAACTATAGATTGCACAGCAGGGCCAGCCCTGCCCTATCTAACCGTCTGCCTGAGGGCAAAATAAGAGAGCTAAAAGTCTTGTCAGAGGTGGAACACCACAGTGACTACTACAGGAGTGAGAGTAAATATATTTACCCACTGGTAGGGCACAAACACCAACTAATCAGAAGGGGTGGCTGCCCAGGGCCAGAGTAGGCCCCACCTGACCTGGGGTGGGGGGCTTCAGTCTCAGAACCAGGTGAGATCCTCCAGGTCCTGAGGTAGGGGGGTCCCTGGAGCTGGGGCCCTGAGGGTGGCACTGGGGATGGAGATGGGTGAGGGACAGCATCCATTGACCAAATGGCACAAGTACATTTCAACACTTTTACAACTGTACCCAGGCCCACTTGTTGATACTATTTTAATGACAGCTTAGCCAGAGGTAAAGAATAAAAAAATAAAAACCAACAAATAGATCAATGTTTCTTGGGTGGAATCGGGCCTGAAATCTTGTCGTTTACCCTATAGGGTAATATAAAGGTATATGGACCAACCTTCAAAATGGGGAAAAAGTCTGTTTTCTTTTAAAAACAGATCACATGGCCTGGCATCCACAATTTCCATATGGTGATAGTTACCTGGAGCTAAGTAGAAGCTCCCTCCTGTATACAGGGCAGGCTTCTCAGGGTGACCGTGATGGCCAAGCATGGGTGGCCTTTTAGCTTACACAACCATCTCACTGTAGAAACAATTTCTCCATGTCTATGTCTGTTTCAAAGTAGAAAGCAAAAGAGGCATAACAGCAGGCTATCTCAGGAAATAGGGGGATAGCATGAGGTCTGTCCAAAAAAGTCCAACCATTATTAATATAACAAGAATAGTTTGCACAACATTGATATAACCTGGCGGCCAAGGAGAGGGGATTGCAATATGCATGTGTGAACAATGACAACTTCACTGTACTAGTCAGTGGGGGCAGTAGATGCTGCTGAGTGAGCATGTGTACTGTGTGGCCATTGCATTCAAAATGACTGAGTGAGTAGAGCAATGAATCTGCATCAAATTTTGCGTTAAGTTTAAACATTCCTATGAGGAAACTATTTGGATGATTCAGAAGACCACAACTATGGGCAACTGGTGATTGGCAGCTTCATCACAACAATGTGCCTGCTTATGCATCACATCTCATGCAGGGTTTCTTCACAAAACATCGTATCACCAAAGTGACTCAGCCCCCCTACAGCCCAGATTTGGCTTTTCCCAAAACTAAAATCTCCTTTGAAAGGGAAGAGATTTCAGACTGTCAATGAGATTTAGGAAAATATGACAAGGCAGCTGATGGCCATTGAGAGAACTGTGTAAGGTCTCAAGGTGCCTACTTTGAAGGGGACTGAGGCATCATTGTTCTATGTACAATATTTCTTGTATCCTCTTCAATAAATGTTTCTATTTTTCATAGTACATAACTGGATACTTTCTGGACAGGCGCATATTTCTTTATAGAATAGAAAATACTTCCTACTCATTTTTAATATTACAAATTTGCATCTGTGCCAAAACAACAGACTTGTCCTATTTATTCACCCATTCCCTGACTGGCTTCTGTGGGTGCTGAGTTTGTGACTTGTCATATACTAAGTTCCAGACTGTTCTTTTGACACCCCCTCTGCAGCCCAGCTTGGAGAAAGCTAGAGATGTGAATCTGCATTTTAGCACCACGATTCTGAAGCAGGTGGTCCAGGTATCACACTTGAGCAGGGTTGGCTAACTCTTTCTGTAAAGGGCCAGAGAATAAATATTTGAGGCTTTGGGGACCAGATACTCTTGGTGACAAGTATGCAACTCTGCCATTCTAGTTAGGGACCCACCATAGCTGGTACATAAATGAACCTAGCTGAGATCCAGTAACACTTTGTTTGCACAGTGGGATCCAGGCAGGCAGAATTTGGCCCCTGGGTTGTAGTTTGCCTACACTTTTAGAGGATAAAAGAAGATAGCTTGTGACAGTGCTGAGTACATGGTGGTACCTTAGCCTGTTTCCCCACAATGCAGGACCTGAGACAAAGACTGCCATGCCTGGTGAGTGGTTTATTCAGCAATGGATCTCAGGAGACAGGGCTGAGGCAGGGCCCCACAAGGGAGAAAGGAGATTCCATACAAAGATGTGTTGTTGATTTGGCCACCACTGGGGCAACTGGCTGCTTACTTCTCAGGACTCTCTGAGAAGCCTGATGGAACATATCTCAAAACTACACACTCAAGAGATGTCCATTTATCAGACAACTCATATCCTCCATAGGCTAAGGTTTGCCCCATAAGTTTTCAACTCTCCTGCACTTCTATGTGCACTTGTCAGTGGAGGGTGAGCTCTGCACATGTCCTGAAAAGGGGGAGGTAAATGCCTCATGTGAGGCACCATGAGGTTGTGCGGGCAGGAAACCTACACAGATGGGTCATTACTGAGGGAGTGACTAGGACTAAGAGGTGAGGCTGAAAGGATATGAAGCAGTAAACAAGCTGGGTTTGATTCAGTGACCATTCATTTACCCTGAATTTTAATTCACTGTCAGAGGACAGTGATGGTGCCTTGTCATGCCTGGAAATGGTGACAATCTTTCAGGACACGTGGAAATCTCAGCGGTAGAGCTATCCGCTTTTAAGGGTAGCGGAGCACTAGTTTTGATTAAAATATGTAGACATTTCCTGTTTTTTAAAATTCTATTGCAGTATTCATTTACATAAATATTTATTAAGCATTAATCACCGCAACAATGCTGTTTAACAGTTACTGTCGCTTGCATTCTACAGATAAAGCTGGAGCACAGAAGGGTAAAATAGCTTGCCCAACTTAACAAATATTTCTTGAAACTTTATGTGCTAGATTCTTTAGTTACTAACTGGCAGAGAAGACTTTAGATCCAGGCCTTCTGAATCACAGTCCTTGTTTTCTCCAGTACAGATTTTGAAGGAAATGGAGAGACCATTAACTTCAACCTTTCACCCAGTCAAACAAATTTTCTTGGTGCACCTCTGGTTTTGAAGGAAATGATAACTTTCCTGCCATCTTATTTTTTCTTTAAAATGTATTTAGTGTCCACTTACATTTTTTATCAACCTTGATTAGAACTCATCTGGACATAGCAGAAGATATTATGGTCCAAAGGGAGAACCATCCACCTAGTCATTTACATGGCATGTGTTGGGCCGTTAAAATGAGGCCACTATATGGACAAGAAGCCTGGGAAGCAGAAAAGAGGGTAGAGGAGGGTGTTGGCAGTGAGCAGAGCTGTGCAATGGCTTCAGAAGTCCAGATGTCCTAGGATAACTATTGTCTCTGTTAAGGGCATGTAACCTCTTTGAAAGTCACCTCTGTTGAACTTGGAACAGTCCCTGAGAAGAGAGTTCTACTGGAGTCACTTCACTTGGGTCCTCTGAGCCACACTGAAAATTAGATGGAGTAGCAAAAGGGCAGATTGTGGGGACCAATATCTGTGCGCACATTAATGCCGACCTTGTTGGAATAACTTGCACTCTTCAGCGTTCACAGCTGTGGAGTCCCCAGGGAGTTGTCTGGCTACATGTGATTTTACATATCTGACAGCTAAATCAGAGATCCAAATGCCAAATCTGGCGCTCAGGAACATTATGTGGATTTGTGACTCTCCCAAGGGGATGTTGGATCCATAAAGCAATGAATGGATTACAATGAGGCATAAATATAGCGTTTTCATCTGACATACAATCCCGCTCTTTTATTTCTCATATTGTTATGTGAAGGAAATCTATACCCTCTCTTTCAGGTCTGTTCTCAGAAATTACAATAAAAAAAGCTTTAAGAAAAAAATGCTCTTAATGCAGCAGGAATAAACTAAGAATGAAATATGGTAAGTATGATTACTGCACTGAGGTAATTTGCAATACAAGGTAAACTCCAGGATCACGCACATTGCCAGGAAGCAGTGGTTTCAGGCCAGCATGTCAGCTCCATCACCAACGAGCTGCGTGACTTCGAGCAAATCACTTCATCTCTGTGGGCCTCAGTTTCCTCATCCGCCCAGTGAACTCCAAAGTTGTGGGCACACATTCCAACGGGGTGGGCAAAATGACCCACTGTGTGGTCCAGGAGGGACATCATAGAACTTTCTTTGAACTTTAAAAATTTCTAATTTCAAACATGTTTTTCCAAGGCACATTATATATTAGCACAGTAGGACACATCTATTGTTTACAAATGAATAAATATTCATATGCTGAAAGGGTAGGCTGAAAATGCTTTACTGGTAGAAGCACGTGGACAGAAAGTTTGGAGGCCACTGACTTGACCCATCCTGGTTGTTCCACTGATGACAGGAAGGCCCCTGTGGATCTCACAGTCCATGATTCTGTGTATTTGAGAAGCATCCTCAGTTGTTTTCCTTAGATTCCCCCAGTGAGGCTGAGTGTATCAGCTGTCCAAGGAAAAAGGTGTGTGCCCATTTGTGTTGGGTTGCAAATGTATTGCTTCCAAAACCATAACATGCAGCTAATGGGCCCCTCCGAGCTGTGCCTTGCACGGTCAAGCACAGCACTGCTCTATACTGCAAATCATTTTAATCCCTCATATTTGCTTCTACTGTAGAGTTCACAAATCAATATCAAAAGTAATTTTATATGTCTGTACTGAGGGAAACAAGACAGGAATTATTTTCCTATTTTATATGTGAGGAAAGAGATTCAGAAAGGCCTAAGGACTTCCCAGTGGCCACCAGGATAGTATGTGACAGGTCCACTGCCAAAGTCCCTGTTTTCCCATAAGGACTCCAGGACTCTTTGCACTTATAACCAAGTGCAAATGTGCTGCCTGGATCCCAGAGAGAATTAGGTGACACTGCGTGAGTGGGCCAGTGTAAAGGCAACCCCAGCTATTTAAAAAACAACACAGAGCTCAGGGCCCACTGTTGGCAGATCAATAGCATCATTCTTGTGTACACAAGACCTCACGTTATTCGGGGAGGCCTGGCAGAGAGAGGAAAGCAGATGCATGGGTTCCTCGTGCCACCAGCTGTCGTGGCTTGCTCTGCTGCCGTTTCTGACAAGTGCTGTTGTGACAGTCTTTTCTACACGGTAGCAGGGAACAGCTTGATAGGAACAGGGGCAAAAAGCCTTGTTTACAGAGGTGTGAGGGAACAGAAAACACATATACTTAAAAGGATGTAATTTTAAGAGGGCCTTCAGTCTAGTCAGGTGTGTCAGCACTAGAGGATGCCAGGTATGGCCACACCCCTAAACTGGGCACCCTGTGCCCTGCAAGGAAGTGGGACCTGAATCCCAGGAGAGAAGTGTTTCCCATTGCTCTTCTTTACTCAAGCATGTAACAATGACCAGCAGAAACACTTTATCCTTTTCACCCTAAAGGGGCATCACTGTGGTAAGACATGTAATATGTTTTGCTAACCATGATGGTGTGATAGTTGCCTTAGAATTACAGTGATTATTTGTCTATTTGCTCCTCTAGATTGCAAACCTCTTAAGGGTAGAGAGCCCGTCTTGTTTATTTCTATATCCCTACATAGAGTCTAATCCATAAAAGATATTCAGTATTTGTCTATACTGACTGAATAAATTGGAACCTTCATGTTGTCATCCATCTGCGAAACCTCTTTTTGCCAGGCATTATTAGCCTTACTGAAGGACCCAAAACCTCCCAAAATTCACCATAAAGCATTCCTTTAATTAATACTTGACATGATGACTATCATAATATGTAAAAAAAGGTTTACAAATTTACAGAAAAAAGGCAAATAATTCAACCGAGAAATAGATGGACCAACACTTAAACAGGAAATTCACAAAGAGGTAAATTTATATAGTCTATATACAAAAAGAAAGCTCTCCTTACAAGTAATTGTGGAAATGCAAGTTTAAAATTCTGAGACGCTATTTTACTCCCTTCAGTGTAACCAGCATTTGCAAAATCTGACCATCACACTTGCAGGCCATGCCATGGAGCAGGGGATGTCTTACATGTTGGTGTGAGTATAAGCTGGCATAACTACTTGGAAGAGTGCCTTTGGCACTAACAGGGAAAATTGAAATTGTACAAACCCATCAGCAATTTTGCTCCTAAGCTATATCTCAGCAGTCTTTCTCAACCATTTATGAAGAAAATTAAGCCCTAATGTCCAGAGGCATCATTGTATGAAATGAATCAACTTTTCATCTATGCATCTATTTTGAATGGTGCTACTTATACACCTTCAGTGGGAACTTGAGAAAAGAGTTATTCCAGTTATCCTCCCTGTTCCGTATTTCAGAAGAGGAACCCTGGTTGAGGAAGCCTGTCTACCTGACAGGTGCAAAAGAAGACATGAAGAATGTCAGGGGAGCATTATTTGTAAATACAAATTTTTTTCAAAACAACATCAAGAAGAGAAAAATATCAACCCTCGCTGGTGTAGCTCAGTAGATTGAGTGTGGGCTGCAAACCAAAGGGTTGCCAGTTCAATTCCCCATCAGGGCACATGCCTGGGTTGCAGGCCAGGTCCCTAGTCAGAGACACAGGAGGGACAACCATCCGCTAATATTTCTCTCCTTCTTTCTCCTTCTCTTCCTCTCTCTCTAAAAAATGAATAAATAAAATCTTAAAAAGAAAGAGAAAAATATCATGGTATGTTCCTGCAAGGGAATGCTATATCATCATTATAAAATAAAACAGATGACCTACGATCACATGTATTAATAAGAGCAAATATAAAAAATTCTCATGGCAAATGTAAAATCTAATTGCAATAAAATACATGTAATATGATTGTATTTATAGGAAATTTTAAAATAAGCAACATATCATTATATTTTGCTCATATATACTTATATACATAGGAAAAGTTTTAAAAAAGTATAGGGCAATGATAAACTCCAGAGTCAGAAGAACAATTACCATTTGTATTATTCCTTATAGTATATTATTATATCATAATATATAATTATATATTGAATATAATATATTTTATATAATATATAACATAAATATATGATATACATATATTATTAATATATTCTATTATTCTTTGTTTTATTTCCTTTTTTTCCCAGGGGAGAGTGTGAATACAGTCCCCCACGACCACAAATTATGCAGTTGAGTTTCCCACATTTGGAGAAATCACAGGGGTAAGCACATCCACAGTGCAATGGATAAGCCCCACCCTGGGAAAACCACCTTTGTGATCATGGCACCTTTCTTACTAGGTAAGTGTATTTCCTATATTTTTGATGTATGTAAGTAGATGATTTTAATAATGCACTGTGTTAAAAATATAAGTGAAATATATACTAATCCCCTCCTCCCAATCCATCTGCATAAAATTTTTTAATTTTTTTTAAAAAATATTGATTTAGAGAGAGAGAGAGATTGGTTTTTTGTTCCACTTATTTATGCATTCGTTGGTTGATTCTTGTATGTGCCCTGACTGGGGATCGAACCGGCAACCTCTGCATATCATGACAATGCTCTAATCGACAAAGCTACCCAGACAGGGCTGCATGTAAACAATTATGATGAATGACTCTCCTTTCAGGAGACAGTTTTTCTTAAAATTATTTTTAAGAAAATTATTTTTAAGAATCTGACCATTTCATTTCTCATTTCAAAAACATGAAAACGTATGGTGGTTTTTGAATGCTGCTTAACAAAATCTAAATTCCACAGCATGGCATTCAAAGCTCTCCACAGGCTGGCTCCAGACCACTTTAGAAGCAGCTCTTCAATCTCTCGTCTTCAAGCATTTTACATTCCATTCAGATTGGAGTGTTTGCCATTTTCCAGATATACCCCCATACTTTCCATTTCATGCTTTTGCCAATTACATTTTTACTTCCTGAGAACTCATTTCCTCATTCTTGCAATTTGATGCTATGTACCAAGGCCTTAACAATATGCCTACTCTTTCACACAGCAATTCTCCTACAAAAAAAATAATTCAGGACATGTACAAAGATTTAGGTTAAGAATGTTTACTGTAGCATTGACTCCAATGTTAAAATATTTAAAATAACCTTGCACAAGGAAAGTTTAAACAAATCTATTTCACATGGGACATAGCACTTAAAAGTGAAGACTCTGGAGCCAAAAGGCAGACTACCCAGGTTAGGTCACAATTCTAGAACATTCTGGCACACTCCACTTTGGGATCTTAGCCTTTCTGTGCCTACATATTTGAACCTGTGAAATAAAAATAAACCAGTACCTCCTTTACAGAGTTGTTAGAGCAACTAAATGTGTTAATATTTGTTAAAGCACTTAAACATTATCTGTCATGTCATAAATTTGTTTATAAATGACTAGTTCTGGACATATCTCATCCGCAAACTCTTGAAGCAAAAGAACATTCCAGTATACTTTGTTGTCCTGAACCTACGAATGGTACTTAGTGTTTAAACCCAGTGTGGTACTTGGCACAGTTAAGGGTTTAAGACATGTGTATTGAATGTTAGAATCAATCCTATTCTAGCTGAGTGCATTTTAATTTTAGATTCTAAAGTATTGAATACATTTTAAGGGGTCAAATAGAAGAACCTAGGAGTTGGAAAGTTAGTCTTACAAGGACAATAAATAGGAGTAGACTATGATAGAAAACCAAGTCACTCTAGGAGTGTGGAGTAGTGGACAAAAAGAAGTACATGGGTTCTGGAATGACCAACTCTGAGCCTGCCACTCACAATTTCCTAACCTCCAGTCCAGGTTTTTTCTTCTGCCAAAGGACAATAATACCCACACTTGTAAGAATTTAGAAATAACAGTAATATTGTGTTACTACGTGCCAGGCACTGGTCTAATTTCTTTTCCCATTATCTTATTTGATCCTCACAACAATCTCATGGGATATTGTTGTGGGTTAAATTGTTCTCCAAAAAAGATATATTGAAGTCTTAACCCCAGGTAACTGTGAGTTTGACTGCTTTTGGAAATCAGGTCATTGCAGATGTAATCAAGTTAAGATGAAACCAGGCTGGAGCAGAGTGGGCCCTTAATTCAAAGTGACTCGTGTCCTCACAAGAAGAGGAGATTAAGACATAGACACAAAGAGAATATCATGTGAGGACAGGGGAGGATTGAGTGATGTGTCTATAAGACAAGAAACACCAAGGATTGATGCTGAACACCAGAAGCTGGACAGGACATGAAGTATCTTCCCCAAGAGCACAGGTGGCAAACACAAGGCCCGCTGGCTGAATCTGGCCCTCTACCTTGTTTTATCTGGTCCAGCACCTTGTTTCTACCCGGCAGCAGCACCGAGCTCCTTGCCCCTAGTTAAGGAGTAGTTACATTTATACAGTCCTAAAATTATATTCAGCCCTTTGAAGGCAACTGTGAGGCTGACGTGCCCCCCGCCCCATGACAATGAGTTTGATACCCCTACCTTAGAGCCTTCAGAGTGGGGATGGCCCTGCTGACACCTTGATCTTGGACTTCTAACCTACAGAACTGTGAGAGAATAAATTTCCGTTGCTTTAAGTCACCAAATTTTAAATCACAAAATTTGTGGTAACTTGTTACAGCAGCCTTAAGAAACTGATACAGGCATCATTTTGACAGATGTAGACACTGAGGCACAGAACAAGTAAGAAACCTGACCGAACTCTCAGGTTTTGAAACAGGGCTGACTCCAGAGTCTATGCTCTTAATTGTTACATGATATTCAGCTGGGTTCTGGGTAAATGCATTTTTGAGGGGAGCGTGCACAAAAGATTTTATTTTCAACTTTTATATTTTGATGTAGTGCACAGTACTCCATTTCTAAGAGGCATTATTCTGTGTCATGGTTATCTGAAGTTTTGTCCTCATTAGCTCAGCTGAGTCTATGTTCAAATCATGTAGTTTTCACAAGCTTCACATAGCAAGGCCTCTAAGCCCAGCTGGGTCCAGCAGGTTGGTACCGACGTTCTTCCTCTGTGGCTCCTGTGGAGAATGTTCAAACAGTGTATGCCTCCCAGACCACTGCAGAAGCATGCTGCTAGGTGCAGAACATTTTATAGCCACTCTTAGAGGACTCTGCTGACTTAAAGGGACAACAAGGAAGTGAGTAAATGAAATCTGAATTACCCCCAAATTCCATTTTGCCCAAAAGCTTTACCTTCCTCTTCCAACAAAATGATTTTTTAAATTGTAAACACTAGAAATATTTTCAGATTTGAACATTGTTTTTATTTATTCCACTCTCTCTCCCCCTTTCCCTCTGCCTGAGAAATGAATGCCTGAGAAAGGAGACTCGATGAGCAGAGACCATCCAAGACTGGATTTCCAGTCCTGGTCTAAACAAGGCTTTGTTTAATTAGCCATGCCTTATAGGACACAAGTTTACTGGGTAGTCACTGTCTACCATCCCCTTTCTTTTTACCCTGTGACCTGCTGCTGTACCAAGAGTCTCCCTGACCTGCTTCCCCAGAGAATGTGTAGCAATACAATCCATGCAGGAGTGCTGGCTCTTGGTTTTCAGATGCAGGGCAAAGAAAAACCTATTCATCGACTTCTGTGGGCTCCAGGCTGCAGCAGGTTGTTATTCAAGTTGAAAAAGCTTCCATCCCTGAGGGAAAACTCCTCTGTCCTGGCAACCATGACCCTGACTCAGAGTGTAAGCTGAGCCCAGGCACACCTGGACATCTGACAGATGAGCCAGGCGCAAAAAAGCCTCTGCTGACAAGCTTATCAGACAGCAGACACCTGCAGAGGGGCCCACACCTTTTTTTCACAAGGGCCTACGCCGCAGTCTTGATCCAACAGGTCTGTGCACACGGTCAAAGGGAGATTACCCAGAGATTCACAAAGGAGTTGGATTATGCCAAGCCTGAATGTCATGCTTGGAAGGAAATAGAGTAGCCCATTTATAACAGAGGCTCTGTTCGGTGGAATTCATTGTACAGCTCTCACTGGTTTTGTTCCAAATCAAATTCTTCTTTGTCTTGGTGAGATAAGGGTGAAGGCAAAGGCAATTTTAGCTTCACTAAGCCTACTATGTGCCTGCATAGAAGTAGGAGCTTTCAATTTAACATCCTGTTTAATCCTCCTGAAAACCCATGTGATAGAAGTGGGGTTACTGTTATCCTGATTTTATAGACAGGAGAAGGTAAGTCACTTTGTGAGACTGCACAACTAATTAGGGGCCAGATAGGATTTGGAAATAATTCTTCCAAGGTTTTATGCCCACTACCAGCTACTCCTGAGCAGAACAACTCTGGAACCCAAGGCCAGGAGGTTTGGGGCAATTCATTCTGTTTCGGGTCCCTCATTAGTGGGCTCATATTGTTATACATTGACTTCATGGAGAGTTGAACAGCAGGCGTGATCCTGTTACCCAGAGCTCCAGGCAGATGTGCAGAACGGCCTGAGCTGACCTGAGTAGACACAGATGGGGTTGTCCTCAGACCCTGTGCTAGCAGGAACTACAGGCCAGTGGTCCCACTGTATCAATTTAGACGCACATCCATTTATGCTTTAAAACAGTGGTCCTCAACTGGGGGCAGTTTGGTCACCCAGGAGACATTAGGCAATCTGGACATCTGGAAACATTTTTGATTGTCAGAACGGGGAGTGGGTGTGCTACTGGCATCTAGTGGGTGCTGCTGAGCATGTCAGAATGCCTCGGACAGCACCACAAGAAAGAACAATCTGGAACAAAATGTCAGTAGTGCTGAGGTTAATTCTGCTTTGAAATCCCATCTTCACCATGTATGTGAAGTTCTTAGCACAGTGGCTAGCATGTGACCATCAACAAATGTGAGCTTATTTATCATCAAGCATTACCATGTGATGCTGAATGCACAATCCTCAGTAGGTGACCCCTGGGGCCCTCACAGGGGAAGTGAGGAGGAATTGGATGCACTGTTCTCTCAGTGGCTGTACAGGTCACTAGAGCCAGCTTGCACCAGAATCTGGTCACCTAGCTGCTCCGCTAGCACTAGTTCTCTCTTAGTGCATAAAACTTCTCATAAACTGATACATTCATTGAAGGGTTTTTCTTGATTTTTGGAGAAGACATGGTATATGACTAGCAGTGGGTGGCGTGAAATGACTTCTGGAAAAAAAATGTCTATTGAGTCTGAACTCCAAAACTTGGGTGGGCATGAGGTTTGGGGGCTCTAAAGGCAGCATTGCCAAGGGAAAAGAACACAGTTTGGGGGGTCACAACTGGCTTTTGAACTGTAGCTCAACCCCTTCTGAGAGCTACCATTTCCTAAAGTATAAAACAAAAGTAGTAATTTTTACTTTCAAGAGAGAATTAATTGAAATAATGAATGTAGTGCTGAACACAGTAGGTAGCAAAATAGACACTTAAGTGGTCCTTTGATTAGGAAAAGATTAGGACAGGCTGGCCTTGAAGAATTGCCTGAGGTATGGCCTATTTGTTATAATAGTGAGCTGTATGCTATTGGGAGGACTTCGCCCACCTTTTCGCTGTTCCCCGCACACCCAGGCACCTGCCTGTGCAGTTTGAGTGGTACCATGAGTTGTGATTGCCTCTCCAGGGCTGCCTGGGAGTTCTCAGAGGTAGAGTTGAGCCAGCCCTGGCTGAGGCATGTATTGGAGATTTAAAAAAATACCTAGAGGGCATAAGGGACGATATAAAAGAATGCAGGCCATGACCCTGTTCTCCTGCCCCTTGGCCAGGGAGGCAGCTACTGTGCATAAGATGGTGTGGGACTCTCAGTTCCACCACATACTAGCTGTGTGTCCCTGGATGAATCACTTACTGTTTGCACTTCAGTATCCTTCCCTCTAAGGTGGATCATAAAATGGGTCATGGTACAGTATGAGGAGTAGATGATGATGATGAGTCATAATCAGTATGAATATAACTGGCTATAGTGGAAACTTGATAAAAGTTAATATATTTATTTTTGTTTTACATTTTCTTTTTTTCCACTTTTATTATATTGATAATGCTATTATAGTTGTCCCAATTTTTCCCCATTTGCCCCCTTCCACCCAGCACCTCCCACTCCTTCAGGCAATCCCCACACCATTGTTCATGTACATGGGTCATGTGTAGGTTCTTTGGCTACTCCATTTCCTAGATTGTACTTTACACGCCCATGGCTATTCTGTAACTACCTATTTGTACTTCTTAATCTGCTCACCTCTTCACCCATTCTCCCACACCACCCTCTGATCTGGCAACCATCAAAATGTTCTCTGTATCCATGGTTCTGTCTTTGTTCTTTCTGTTTGCTTAGTTTGTTTTTTAGATTCAATTGTTGATAGATTTGTATTTATTGCCATTCTATTATTCATAATTTTGATCTTATTTTTCTTAAATGAGTCCCTTTAACATTTGATATAATGGTTTGGTGATGATGAACTACTTAGGTTTTAGTTTTTTCTTCTTCGGGAAGCTCTTTATCTGCCCTTCGATTCTAAATGATAGCTTTGTGGGTAGAGCAATCTCGACTATAGGTCCCTGGTTTTCATGACTTTGAGCACTTCATGCCAAACCCTTCTAGCCTGCGAAGTTTCTTTTGAGAAATAAGCTGATAGTCTTATGGGAACTCCCCTGTAGATAACTAATTGCTTTTCTCTTGCTGATTTTAAGACTCTCTCTTTGTCTTTAACCATTGACATTTTAATTATGATGTATCTTGGCATGAGCCTCTTTGCATCCATCTTGTTTGGGACTCTATACTTCCTGCACTTTAATGTATTTTTCTTTCACCAAATTAAGGAAATTTTCTTCCATTATTTTTTTCAAATAGATTTCCAATTTCTTGCTTTTTCTATTTTCCTTCTGGCACCTCTTGGATCACTTAAATGCTGTCCCAGAGGTATTTAAGCTATTCTCATTTTTTTTTATTCTTTTTTCTTCCAGTTGTTCTGACTGGTTGTTTTTTGCTTCCTTATGTTCCAAATCATTGATTTTATTCTCATCTTCATCCACTCTACTGTTGTTTCCCTGTAAATTGTTCTTTATTTTAATTAGTGTATCCTTTCTTTCTATCTGGATTATTTTTATGTGATTAAGGTCTTCACTAAGTTCCTTGAGCATCCTTTTAACCGGTGTTTTGAACTCTGATAGATCTGTATCTGATAGATTGCTTATCTCCATTTTCTGTAGTTCTTTTTCTGGAGCTTTGATCTATTCTTTCATTTGGGCCACATTTCTTTGTCTCTTCATTTTGGCAGCTTCCCTGTATTTGTTTCTATATGTTAGGTAGAGCTGCTGTGACTCCCATTCTTAGCCATGGCCTAATATAGTAGGTGTCCTATAGGTTCCCATGGCACAGCCTCTCCTATCACCCAAGCTGGGCACATGAGGTGTGCCCTTTGTGTGGGCTGAGTACACCCTCTTGTAGTTGAGCCTTGATTACTGTTAGAAGATCAATGGGAGGGATTTACCCAGGCCAGTTAGCTGCAAAGCCTGGCTATTTCCACTGATCACCAACCTCTGCCCTCTGTGGAAGATCAGCTGTGCATGGGTAGTGCAATGGTGCTCCGACATGGTCTGTAGCTGTTAACTGGTTGCACTGGCCCTGGGGTTTCCTGGGTGATGTACACCAAGGTCAACCCCAACCTGTGTTCTGCTCTGGGCCACCCTGTCTAAGCTATAAAGCAATCTGACATAGCTGCTACTTGTGCTGGGCTTGGAGATTCCTAGGCAAAGCTAAGCTGTGAATCTAGGCTGGTTGCTGCTAGTGTTGGGTCTGGGGCACTTAACAAGAGGTATGGGGGCTAGAAGCTCACTGAGGCTGGCTGTTGCTTGTTTGAGAGGATTTAGGAAGTTGTGAAGCATGAGCCAAGACCAGCCACTCATATGGAAAAGCAGCAAGGGTGGGCCCCTAAGTTGGGTGCCACAGGGCCTCCAGAGATCTCCAGGGTGGGGCAAACAGTGTTAGCCAGGTGATGGAGTCTCAGATATGGCACCTGACTGCCAGCTCTGTTACTCTATTGGGGAGGGTTCAGAAAAGTGACAATGGCTTCTGGCTGCCTTTCTGCCTGGGAAAAAGCTGCCCCACAGCTTTACCTTGATGCCACACACTTCAGTTCCTCACTGTATGCTGCTGGTGCCTTTCAAGCTGCTACCACAGTAGTGGAGCTCAGAGGGAGTGAGTCTGAGTGTATCCATGTGTGTGGGTTCTTTAAGAGAAACTGCTTAGGGCTTCAGGATTTTGTTTCACCAACTCCACCCCTGCTGGTTTTTGTAGCCAGAAGTTGTGGGGATTTACCTTCCTGGCATTGAACCCGGACCTGGGTGATCTGGTGTGGGGTTGGGACTCTTCGCTCTCAACATAACCCTAATTTTTATCCACCCTGTGTGGATGTGTAACCATCCTGCTTTGTGTCTCTGCCCCTCCTATTAGTCTGGATGGATGTGGTTTGTTTAATTCTGTAGTTGTCAGACTTCTATGCAACTTGATTTCTGATGGTTCTGAGTGATGATTGTTCTATTTTATTTGTAATTTTGATGTGGTTGTACAGGGAGGTGAGCAGTATTTACCTATGTTTTACATTTTCTTAAGAAATGAATAAATTCCTCATACAAAAGATGATCTGTCTTAATGGTTGTACTTAACCTGACTGAATATTCTCCTGTCCCGCATACTCATGGACGTGATCCTTCTGTTCACGTAGGCTAGCCACCTCCCTTTCTCTCTATATATCCATTTTCATTGCAATCTGTAGTGGGTGACTCAAAGTCACCTTCTTTCTCTTTCCATCCAAATTCTCTCCCTCTGCATCATAGCTCCAGTCTCATTCTTTTTGGTCACTGCATCTTTCCTAACAGACTCCCCCATGATCATCTGAGGATCAGAGGATGACTGTTTTGCCAAATGGAACCAACATACCTCTGTGGCTCCCATGAAGAGCAAGATGTAGAATTTATGGACTTCCTGCTTTGTTTAGAATGTTCATGTCTGGGGATAGCTATTAAATGAAGGCAGTTAATGTTCCTCAGTTACCTACCGTATACTTTAAGTATTCTTTGCCCAGATTTCAACTCATATGTTTGTGGGTTGTTTTTTTTTTTTTTTTTCTATAAAATACAGTTGACCCTTGACCAACACAGGTTTGAATTATGTAGGTTCACTTATATGTGGATGTTTCTCAACGAATATCTGTACTGTTTTCAATTGTGGTTGGGAGTCCACTGTGTATATGTAGAGGACCGAATGTGTGCATTGATTCATACCGTTTTATACAGGGGACACCCTGGTATTCACGGGGTGTCCTGGAACTAATCCCCAGTGGATCCTGAATGAAAATTATGTTTGGGGGAGTTAAAATTTATACGTGCATTTTCAACTTTGCAAAGAGTTGGCACCTGTAACTCCACATTGTTCAAGAGTCAACTATACTATCTATTCAGCAGAATTAAGTGTGCCTAGATAGTTCTTTTCTCCTCTAAGCCTCAGGGGCCATGTGATATTTGGCTTGAATCTCCAGATTTTAACAAAGAGTCAGAAATAGGGTAGATGAATTTATCAAACATGGATTAACCAATAACCTATGTGTAGTTTTTGTGATAAATCTTCCTCCCCTCTCCTCCACCAAATTCCCCATCTCATAAAGTTCTATGAGAATTACTGAAGATGTGGACAGGTGGACATTCAGACTTTGTCATGGCATTTCTGGAATCTATGAGATCTACAGTCCCCTCAACAGAATGCTGGTCACAGGAACACCTTGCTATTTTCACAATGGGGAGGGAACTGGACCTTATTTTTCTTCTCTTCTCCTGAGTATTCCCCTGCAGGCAGGTGTTCTGCCTTCAATAGGTGCATTTATTTTCACTAGTCAGTCTATAGGCTCTTATCCAAATGAAATGTCCCACGATGCCTCTACCTCCAAAAACTTGTTACAATTACCTTACCCATACTTTCCAGTCACTCATCTATTGAGTTGAGAACCGCATGCTGGCTTCAATTACTCTTCAGCTGGTTTTGTTTATTTGTACTTTGTTTCATTTTACTTTTTCCTTTTATTTTGAAGAGCATTCTTCCTGAGTGAGTACAAATTCTCAGAAGACATTCACTGAACTTCTGTCTTCTTGAGAGTAGAACACAGGCCTAGGCAAACAGCAGGTGCTCCATCAAGTGTTTCTGAACCAATGGAATTAAACCCCTAGCTTTCTAGTCCATCTTCCTCCAAGCTTGACCTGATGACTAAGGGCAGAATGTAGCAAAACAGTCCTGAGTGGGGATTTTTAAAAAGGAAAAAAAATGCAGGTGAATTGAAAAGTAGAAGAGGATGGCAGGAATAGGATGAAAATGCCAAGACTGACAACCACTCCACCTGCTCCTTCAGCTCCCAATGAAAAGAAACCAAAGCCATCAGATTCACTTCAATTGCTCTCCAGGCCTGAAGCAGCTCCCTCCCACAGGCCTGTAGGAAAATTCAATTAAAGGTTCCATCTGCGAGGCAGCAGCTGAAGAGGAATGACTGTTTGGAGGCACACATTTTCATCAAAAAGAGCCCCTGTCCTTCTAGTCCACCCCTCCTGCCTGCACCCCTCCCCCTCTTGCTTATTAGGCCCAGCCCTTACCTCACAACCACAATTCTCTCCAATTAGGCCAGCTCAGAGAAGCAGCTTTCATCCACTCCTTTCAGATGCATGCATGGTAAAGACTTGGTACATCCCACAGGCACCAGCCTTGCTGGAAGAGAGCAAGAAAACCCACAAAAAAGCCCACAGAGATTGGGGATTGTAAGCCTCTGGCCCAATTATTCCCATTGCATCAGCTGGCCTAGGGGCCAGGCTGCTGCTGGGCATGAGTTCTGCAGGCTCCTCCAACCCAAAAGGCAGATGCCATTTAAAAAAATAAAAATAAAGTCACGACAAGGCCACTTTCTGACCTTCAGAGAGAAGGAAAGAGAAAGGCAGAAGGGAAGGGTTAAATGGAGCCTTCACCCTCCCGGGCCTTCTCACACATGGGACTACCTTCCTGTGTTAACCTTTCTTTTGGATAATGGAGTGGGCCGCACTGCTAGCTGCTGGGATGGTGAGCTTGGTGGCCAAGGGGCAAGTCAGAAACCCACCATCCTCTGGCTAAGTCCGCTCTGCCAGGATTTGCTGCTGTTATCCGCATGTGAAAAATGATCCTTCCAGGGACCTAGTGCCTCTTTCTTCACCCCATGTTCCCTTCAAAGTAAGCAACACTCATGAGAGCGTCTGTGCAGCAAGGCTGAGCACAGACCCTACAGAGTGTCCTGTTGTCCTGAAAGGACTCCTTGTTTGCCCTCTGATCTTCTCAGATTTCTTTCCTGCTCTTTCTGCAACCTTGTGATTATTTTTGAATGGAGAACATGGGGAAAAGGACAGTTCACTGACTTCCTCTATCAACTCAAGTGAGAGGAAGTAGATTCATTCTGCTGCGAGAAAGAGTCAACTTAATAATGTAGACCCTATATGAGGCCAAGTGATTAGGGTCCTAATATGTGGCTGCAGGATGGCACCTGTTTCCTAGGGCTGCCTCAGACTGCAGGCTTAAACAACAGAAAGGTATTTTCTCACAGTTCTGGAGGCTAGAAGCCTGAGATCAAGGTGTCCGCAGGGTTGGTTCCTTCCGAAGCTTCTCTCTTTGGCTTGTAGACGGCTGTCTTCTCCTCTGTCTTCACACGGTCCTCCCTCTGTGTGTGTTTGTGCTCTCATCTCCTCCTCATATAAGAATACCACTCCCATGAGATCAGGGCCCACCCTACTGACTTTATTTTTAACTTAAGTATGTTTCTAAACACCCTATCTCTAAATTTGGTCACATTCTGAGGAACTAGGAATTAGGTTTCCAACATAAGAATGTGGGGGGAAGGGTCATAATTCAACCCATGACAATATGCCCCAGTAGTGCTGCCTAAAAGTGGACTTGTTATTGGCCAGCTTATTTGTTTCACCTCAGGATTTTGAGGACTTGGAGGCGATATCAGCTTTAGAAAGGACTGAAACCTTTTCAGGAAAGGCCTTTGATGGGTGCTACTAGTGTATTCCTATTTTATTCAGTATAGAATAGAGTTTGAGGACCTATAACTATATATAAAATTGGATTCAAGAGATTCTATTACACAAACAGTATTAATACGATCAAGACAGAGTTTGGAAAACCTACTTCCTGCCCTGAGGTGGATAACATATCTCACACGATTTGTATATACAATGGAACAAGTGGCCTCGTCCCCCTTTCCAGGTCCTTATCCGTCACCCGCACCAACCCCACCAGACCCCCATCACTCTTCAAGTGTGGCCTTATTCCACATTGCTTTCTCCAAGCCTCTGCCCATGTTGTTCCCTCTTCTTGAAATGTCCTTTGCCTTCTTAAACTGCAGAGTGTCATGGAAGGGAAAGGGAGAACAAAGTAGTTGTATACATTCTTTGACTTCTCTACTAGGAGAAATGGTGCTAGTATAAATACAAGTCATTGGGCGCTACTGATTCAATTTTCTTCCCCTGTCACTGTTCCCTCTTCCCTGCTCCCAGTCACAAATGACTCACTAGGTGATAGAAAGACACAAGCTTCATTACCCCACTATAGTACATGTATAGTGTTGTGCGTGTTCTTCATCACTGTGCCCTGGGCATAGCTCTTCTTGGGAGTCTGAGTAAAGCTCTTCCAGTCCCAACTTCTTTGAAGAGCCAAAACCTCACAAGCTCTAGATCAGATTTAGCACACTCATCTAGTTGTCTGCTATACTTTCAATAGAGGTTGGATTGGACAGACTTAAACCCTTTTATTTTACTGAGGCATTGGTGGCCTAGTGTCCCAGGAAGTGCCTGGCCCAGACTTCCACATTCGATCTGCTGTGTTTTGGGTGAGGATCTTATGCTGACAGGCCTCTGATGACTGTGAGCTTCAGCCTCTTGCTCACCCTCCTCTTTCCACACCCTGGGCCTCAGACTCCCTGGTGGTTGGGTCTTTCTGTGAGACAGGGCAGTCAAATGGCTAAACAGTGTAGGCTGTCTTTCAGATTGCATAGGTTCAACCTGATTCTGCACTTTTTGATTATATGACCTTATTTATTCACATAACCTCCATGGACCTCAGTTACTAACCTATAAAATGGGGATAATGACAACCTCATGTAGGGATCTAGAATAGGACCTAGAATAGGACCTGGAATAAAACATGTGTCCTATGTGTTCTTATTGTTGATAAAGGTAAAATATTGGGAACTCCTTGATCTCAAATGACTTCAATACTTTTGAATTTCAACAAATCATAGTTGGAATGTTCAAGGATAATGTCAGGAAAAAAATCAGTATTCAAAGCTCTCTAATGTCATGCTCTATTCATTTGCCTTCAAGCAAAACAAATTCTGCATCCCTTTTCTCCCGTGATACCAGACAGCTATCTCCTGCTCTGCTTTCAGGACATACCAGCAGCCCCAGGTACAGCAGGGGGCCCGGCTGTACTCCCCTGAGATTTAGTTTGGTTATTTGCTGAACTAGTCAGTCGGGAATCCTCTGGGAATTTGTTTGCATGACTAATCTATGAAGTGACATTTGGTTGGAGAGGGAGGGAGGAGGGAAGAGTTCTGTAGCTGTGTGATTTGTACACAGGACCACTGGGGGAAGAATGGCATCTGTCCCTTACCACTATGCATTGACTGATTTGGGGACTTGATGAGGAGAGGGGATGGAAGCTGAGGGACTATTTTCATGTAAGACTTTATGCTTTGGGCCCAGAAACAGCCAGAAGTTGGGAAGGAATCCCTTCTCAGTGCTTTTGCATAGACCCCATATTGCAATGGCAGCTCAAAGATGAGCAGCTGTGAGAGTGTGAGTATACTGAAGCCTTGACAAGGACATTGGTCCCTTGATGCTGGCCACAGTGTGGTGAGGGTAGGGGCTATACTATGAGACATTTTGTGAGGCACAGTTGTGCAGAGCCTGGGAGGTGAGCAGAACACACAGGCAGGTTTGTAAGGGACTGCCAGCCATATAAGGAAAGCAAGAAGGAATCTTGGACAAAAACCCTGTCAGGTCAGGCATTCCTGACTAAGAAGGTCAGAGTTTTGGTTAGCAAAACTTAACATGGCATATTGGAACCTAGAAGCTAGGAATCCTAAGAACACTTGAGTTACATGTGTTTGTGGTGACATAGTCTTCTCCCTCCAAACCCATGTTAGAAATATGTCCAAGATAGAGTGCCTGCTATGACTGAGTCTAGAATAAGAACAAAGGAGGAAGGAAGTGCTAGCTGTTTACCTCATTACCCCGGGAATGAAATTCACAAGCTTGTCTTTGTCTGTGTCTCTGTGACCCTGACCTTCAGCATCCATTGCTCTGTTCTTTCTAATTTTTCCTCCTCTCCTCTCTATAATTAGAACAGACATATCAAAGGTAAGGAGGAAGGACTCCCACCACCATTTAGGTTCAATATTTTACCTGATCAAAATGAGACACGGAGCTCTTATTCATTTACTTCAAACATTTTGGCTTATTTACAAAATGGCTTTAAAATGCTGTAGGTGATGAAATATACTAATAAATCCAAAATGTTCTTGACCTATGGTTTTGTAATCTTATATTCAGCTTACATCCGCCAATTCTAGTCTTAACTTTCAAGTCATTCATTTCAGGAAGCACCCAGTGAGCACCTGCTGGATGCCAAGAGCTATGATAAGCTGGGTATTTAATAAGCAGTTTACTTAACTTAGCTGAGTTTCTCCATCATTAGCCGCCACCACAGTTGATCCAGCAGAGGCAGTAATATATGCAATATAACAGACAGAGAGGTTGATATAAAATTTATAAAATATAGAGGAAAAAATTAGGCATGTAAAAAAGAAATCTGGATTACCTGTGATAAATTCACGGGCCCTGAGTTAGTGAGACTGTGAGAGAGTGGACTATATATTTTTTTAAAATTCATGCGTAACTTCCATATGGTGAAAGGTACAGATCTTAAGGGCAGAATGATTTGACAAATGACAGAACCATGTAACCTACACCTCTATCAAGCTGTAGAACCTCTCTGTCACCCCAGCAATTTTTGTGTGCCCCTTCTCAATTAATAACCCCCATGTTTACTTTTAAGATTTCTAAAATGTCTTTATATTTAAATCAAGAAATATCCTGAACACTTAAAGTAGGGTGTTATGTTTTTGTTTGATCATTTTTAGTTTGTACAGCAACTACTTTGGACATTCTGAATGAGAGTTTAACTAAGCACTGCTAGACCTTTTCTCTTAGGAAGGGAATTCATAAAATTGACCTACTGGGGGCGTAGAAGGACACCATTTTTCTCTTCTTGGGTTCATTCAGCAAAAATCCCTCAGCTGAGTATTTTTTATAAAGAAATAAATGCACTTTGTCACTGCTGAATGCTGGCCCTTGAGCCTGCTCCTCTCTTCCATGTGAAAAAGGTGAAAAGTTAACAGCCTGCTATTGGGAGCCATCTCTCCATGGTTCTCTCACGTTTCTGCAAGTCTTACAAACAGAGACACTCACAGATTTTATTCTCTGTCATTGCATATCAGACAGCCTTAAAAAAGAGACAGTATTTCATTCCAAAACAAAGGACAAATTTGTCCAGTACAATAGAGACAATGTTGCCCTGGCTGGTGTGGCTCAGTTAGTTGGGTGTGGTCCTATAAACTGAGAGGTTGCTGGTTCAATTCCTGGTCAAGACACATGCCTAAGTTGCAGGTTCAGAGGCAACCAATCAATGTTTCTCTCTTACATCAGTGCCCCTCTCTCTCTCTCTCTCTCTCTCTCTCTCTCTCTCAGAGAGAGAGAATAAGAATAAGAATAAGAATAAGAATAAGAATAAGAATAAGAATAAGAATAAGAATAAGAATAAGAATAAGAAAGAATAAGAATAAGAATAAGAATAAAATAAACCTTTAAAAAATAATAAAAACAATGTCTTTCTCCAGGGCAGATCTAGGTTTCCTAAGTTGAAGTTCCTCTTTTGCAACGCAACCCGGTGTGTGCACAGGCATCCCCTGGCCTTCTGCACATTATCCTGTGGGAACTGGGGCTCAGGGAAGCGGAACAAGTTAATGGTGATTGTCTGAGTACTGATAGTGCTATGAGAAAAAGAAACTGATCTTTATCTTACTCCGGGTGTCATGTCTTTTTCTAGCATCGAGGAAACAGTTGTAGATTACCTGGTTAGCTTGCAGGTAGAGTAAAATCTCAGACTCGTTGCAGTTCCTGACCACTACAAGCCAAAACTGTGTGTTTGGTGCGTTCTGCTCTAGGTAAATCATACCTCTGTTCTAACCGTTGGCCAGAAAGAATGGCTCATGGGCTAAGAACATTCACTCAGAGTTCAAGTCTCAGCACAGGTGTGCGTGTTCTTCCTTCTAAAGCAGAATGAAACTGAGCGCTTGGCTGCAGGGATAAGAAGTACATGGCCCGTGTGAATGTTTAGCTCCAGCTAACCATGCTCTGCCTTCCCCTGTTTTGCCCACTGCCATCTTGCCTTACTTCTGTGAGCTGATCATGCTTGATACCACCCTTAGTGTGTTCTCCATTCACTAGGCCCCCCTGGGAAGGCAGGTCAGCGAACTGTGAGCACTGAAAAAGTACTGCACTGAGACCATGAGTTGAATTTTTATTCTGTAATACAATATTTGTAGCTTTATTGTTTTATATACTTGTAAGCATAATACACGATGACTGCAAAAAACTAAGGTTTAGAAAAATTATTATAAATAATGTAAAATATTTATAATCACTCCCCACAGGAAGCACTTTTAACATTTTAGTTATACCTTTCCAGGCATTTTCCTGTACATATATATGCTGTGTTTTTCTTTTTGGTATGTTTTCTTCACCTTTTCTTTTTCTCTAAACAGAACTTTTTTAAAAAAACAATATTGGTTGTAAATATTTTTCCATCTCAACAGTTAAAACATGTAACATCATTTTAAATAATTGTATAATATTAATGTATTCTTATTTATTCAATCAGTGCCTTTTCAGTGGACATTTAACTTGTTCATCATTTTTCACTATTATAAACAATGCTCTTATAACTTCCTCTATCTCTCTTTAACTATTATCTATCTATCTTCTATCTATCTATCTATCTATCTATCTATCTATCTATCTATCTATCTCTACCCACAGTAGTTTGAAACTCTCCTTAGGATTAATTCACAGGAATGAGAGATAACTCCTAGAGCACAAGCAACTCACAAAGTCCTTACCATCACCAAGATGACAAAGTCGGCAGGATGTTTTCCCCGTGACACTCAACCCTTTCATACGTGTTGTCATTTTTTGTTGAAATGTTAGAATTTTGGCCCTTTAAGACTTCATAATGCATTCACTTTAGTTAGATGTCACTAGTGCAAAACTGTAGCAGCAAGAGAAGAGTTAAAGAATGAAAGCTGAACTTGTGTGTTTAGGCAATGTTTGCACTTAATCTGTACCCAAGGTATACTACTAAAATCATAGAACTTATTTTTTTGCTAATGGTAGCAGACTCAACTCATGCATATAACATGTCCTCCCTCATTAAAATCACAAAAATTATGTTTGAAAAGAATAAAGCCATACAATCATTTGGAAACAGAAAAGGGTATGCTCAGACAGGAAGTACAGGGTTAGATCTGAGCTTCTCAAACTCAGCACTATTGACAAATTTGGGCCAGATAATTCTCTGTCGTGGGGACTGTCCTGTGTATCATAGGATGTTTATTAGCATGCTTTTACTCACTTGGTACCAGTGACAACCCCTCCCCCCGCCAAGTTGTGACAAGTAAATCTCTCCAAACACTGACAAATACACCATGGGGGACAAATTGCCCCCCAGTGAAGAATCATTTGATTTAGTGGATTCAAAGGATTTAAGCCCAGAACACACACAGGAGGAGGCTGCTTCAGAGGTAAAATCCTTTTGGAAATGTCAGAATCAGATATAGAAGGAGCAGGAGTGGGCTGTGGAGGTGGCAGACAAAGTTAGTGATGTGCGAAGACCTGACTGTACAGTAGCTGGCACAGTCACAGCCTTCTCCCTCCTGCCCACGGAGACCGGCTAGCTTCAAGAGATTTGCCCCCAAACCAAAGCCCACAGGGCTACGATTTCAATAAATTGAAGGATCCGGCAGGGAGAGCTTGTAGTTTAGATGTTGAGGCTGGAGAGAGAAGCAGAGACTGAAATGTTTAAGACAGCAAGGAAAGGGAAAAATACAAAATGACACCTTTGCTCAGAGGAAAATAAAGACCCCAACACCAAACCTTTTTTTCCTGGGAAATGGTGAAGCGTCTAGCCTTTGTGCCAGCTCCCCACCATGGACCACTCACTCTCGCCACAGTCCTGCAGTCAGGGTAAAAGCTTATTGAAGAAAGAAAGCTTAAATGGTTGCAGAAGAAATACAATTCAACCACCAATACTTCTGCCCTTATGAATTCATTCACAAACAGGCATGATCAACAGTATTTATCAGACATTTGATAAAATCAATGGGTACAAAGAGAAGAAAGACAAACAAAAATCAGTATGAGTAAAAATATTTTCACCTATTAATAATCAGGTAAATGCAAATTGAACATCTCATTTTTTACCAAAATGGCAAAAAAAAATAAAAAGAATGATAACAGCCAGTGTTGGTAAAGCTGTGAGGAAATGGAAACTCTCATATATTGTCAGTGAAAGGACAAAACCCTTTAGGAAGTTAATTTGGAAATACCTATCAAAAATAAAAATATGCAGGCTCATTGACTCAGAAATTCTAAAAACTCTCCTACAGCCCTGACTGGTGTAGCTGAGTGTGTTGGGAATTGTCTAAATCCTGCTCAGAGCACATGCTTTGGTTGCTGGCCAGGTCCCTGGCCAGGTCCCCAGTTGTGGGGATGCAAGGGGCAGCTGATCAATGATTCTCCTGCACATTAATTTTTCTTTCCTCTTTTTCTCTCCCTTCCCCTTTCTCCAAAAATAAATAAATAAAATATTAAAAAGAAAAAACTTTCCTACAGAAATATCTGTGTATACACTCAAAGATATACAAGATCTGTCCAGAATGAGTCCAGCCATTGTTAATATAATGAGAATGGTTTGCCCAACACAATGTTACTGGCAGCCAAGGAGAGTGGACTGGAATGCACATGCATGAACAGTGGACTTGACTGTACTAGTTTGTCTGGGCGATAGACCTGCTGAATGAGATTATGTACTGTGCGGCCATCACATTCAAAATGACTGAGCAAGTAGTACAATGAATCTGCGTCAAATTTTGCATTAAGTTTGAATATTCTTCCACCGATACTATTCAGATGATTCGGAAGGCTGCAGCTATGGGCAACTGGTGATTGGCGGCTTTATCATGTGCCCGCTCATGCATCACGTCATACTCAGAGTTTCTTGGCAAGGCATCAAGTCACCCAGGTGACTCGGACCCCCTACAGCCCAGATTTGGTGTCTTGTGACTTCTGGCTTTTCCCCAAACTACAATTTCCTTTGAAAGGGAAGAGATCTTAGACCAATGATGAGATTCAGGAAAATACGACAGAGCAGCTGATGGCGGCAATCGGAAGAACTGTGTGAGGTCTCAGAGTGCCTACTTTGAAGGGACTGAAGAGTCATTGTCCTATGTGCGGTGTTTTTTGTATCTTTTATCTTCTTCAATAAATGGCTCTTTTTCATAGTCCATAGCTGGATACTTTCTCAACAGATCTTGTATGTGCAAGGATGTTCAAGGAAGCACTACATATAACATAAAAAATTAAAGTGCAACTCAAGTAGCTTTCACTAGGGGAATAACTATGACATAATGTTTATATAGACTATTATACGGCCCATTAGTAGGATGAAACAGACTTAGATGTACTGATGAGGCAAGATGTCACTTTATTAAGTGAAATGAGTAAAGTTTTGAACAATATGTATATTATGATGTTACTTATTACTGTAAAATTCCCTGCACATTCACACATGCACATGCACACTCACATGGTGTGTGGAAATGCATAGGGGTCTGGCAGGGAGGAGTAATAAAGAAGGGTCATTTTTGTAAGGGCTGCATGATACCTTGTAAGCTTGGGAACAACTTCTACAAAGGAAGGTAAACGAGGAATGTTAAATATGACAGAGTTCATAAAGATCACATCCACTCCATTTATTTAAGGGAAGGAACTGAAGTCCCAACCTGAATCAAGAACGCCAGTGTTCTGGTTCCTAATCTTACACTCTTTCTATTTATCTTACTACTTTTAAACTTCTAAGAGTTACACTTTTCCTTTTAAGCCATTTATCACAGCTGTTATCTTAATGATAATTTTGCTTATTTAACAACCACAGTGGCTTATAATGTATTTATTTAATATCTTTTATAAAATAAGCATGGCCTTTGTATGAGATTTCAGGTATTATGAAAAAAATTCTTACATAATTTGTTTCTCCATGCATAAAACTTTCATACGATTTTAAGTCACAGATTCCCTGTATCAGATCAAACCATGCATTCATTTTGGTGATCAGTGTGAACATTCAGAGTGAGAGAGGGAGACCAGGAGTACTGGGAGGAAAGTGGGGACAGAGTCCTGTCCTAGAAGCTCAGAGGGAGACTCATGCTGTTCTCAAAGACTGCCTTCCAGCGAGGGTGAATGACGTGTGTACTTGAGAGGAAAATGCAAAGATTCTTATAAATCAAAGGATGACTAAAGGCAAACAAATATAATCCTGTCTGAGAGTGTAAGAGGAAAGGGTGGGGAATGTGGGTATTTCATTTCAAGGGTTTAGGATATTTAGAATTGGCGTTCAGGCAGGTTAACTTCGAGACACTTTGAAGGGAGGGGAGCAACTTGGGATGACAGAGGCACTTCCTCTCCTGGAAGAAGGTCAGCAATTGGAACAGGGTTGCAGATCGGATTTCTTTTGCCTCATCTTCACTTACTCAATACGGTTGGTCCCAAGAACCTTGGAAATCTGAGCAGAGACAAACCGATGTGGAAAACTAGCAAATGGTCCTCTTTTCTCAGACATTGACTAACGTTTTTTTCAAGACTAAAAATGGACCCTCTGTGGTCTTGAACACAATTATTCAATATCTTAAAATAGGTGGAATTTTACACAATCACTTAGATTTTGACTAAAATGTCTAATACTTATTTACTACCTTTGATCTATCTTTAAAATAACATATTTTTTTCAAATATAAGCCATTCCGTTCAGGGTTTCGTATAAATGAAGTTAAAATGTACTCATGCAAATGTGTATGTTTCATGTCATTTAGAGCTGGAAACTTTTCTAAGAGAGGGTCAGTACAATCCACAGCTGTCAAAATATCACCAAAATGCTCCATAAGGAAAATACCATGTATATATAGATGATTTTAATTTTCTCCATTATATTCTTTACATGACGTGGAAGACACTTTCTCCAAAGGACCACAGCTTTTGGTTCCCTGCAGATGTGCTGTTATTTGGGGGTAAGGAATCTTGGCGCTAGGTGCTCATTGCCCTCACAAGTGCTTTCTGGGTTGGCAGGAGGAGAGGGAAGAGGTGGCAGGGCTGAGGTCACCAGCTAATAAGGCCAGGCAGCAGCCCCAGACCCCCCGATCAATAGGGATGCAGGTAGCTGCCAGGGCAGACAGCTTGGTGTCTGCTCTGCTTTCCCTTCCTCCCCAGTCCTAGTCCATGGTTATGGTCGTGAGGGACAGAGGAGAGAGCTTGTCCCTACAGAAACGACTATGATGTGAACTTCAAAAGTGAAAAACATGGGCCTCCGCCCCATCCAGACAACATTTTTACCACAGTGTGCACCCACCGCCTTTGCTTTTCATTGGGAGTTGTGTTAACTCTAGGCTAGCTCCACGGACCTGAGACTGGGTACAGCTACACAGAACTCTGTACTTGGGTTTCATGTTCTGCTATCTCCATCTTGAAATCCTCACTAATTCTTTAAATGAGGGGCCCTGCCTTGTCATCTTGTGGAAACTGGGTTCCAAAATTACACACCCAGTTCTACCTATACTCATGCATTCCTCACTCTGACTGGGGAATATATGTGTTTGAAGCATTCTGGTGATGGTTTTTTGTCAGAGCTCGCTCAGGGTATTAATGACAAAGAAAAAGCCTTGGTTTCCCCACTGCAACTCACCTTCATGTCAAAGGAGGATTCTCCAGACAGACCTTTCTGTACAATGTGTACCAATGAAAAGTATTTAACAGGAGCTTCAGAGGGAAGCCTGGAGGCCCACAGCAGCCCTGGTCTTTGGCTTTCCTTGGGGGGGCACTGTCAAAACCCCAGACATGGAAGCATGTAGTCATCTTGGAGGCTGCTAGACACCTTATTTCTAAAGTAGATGATTTCACTAAAGCTTATGATTCAGATAATTTAATTGATTTTGCTTTAATAACTTCCAGGTTTATAAACTAAGATTTAAAATAAACAAACCCCAAGTCTCTCACCTTTTTGTCTACAAAGACATTCTTAGCTACAAATTCCCCACTATTCCATCAGGCAGATGAGACACAGGACACTGAGAGGGCTGTGAAATCTTCTCATTCACTGTTTAGTCATGTTCATTTGGAAGCTCAGTTAGAACATTTAATCCATCAGTAGTGTTATCTTGTCATCCCTGATCTCAGGTAGAAGAATTGTCAATTCCATGTGCCTGTGTAGTTCTGAACACCTCTGGGCATGGGCTAGCAGAGCCAGCTGGTGGGCAGGGTGGAGGCAGTTCATAAATTAGAAGAGAATACTCAACACTTCTCTTAAAGAGATTTTACCATAATTTTAATTTTCATCAAAACAATATATGTGCATAGTTTACAAGGTCAAAGAGTACTACAAGGCACAGGAAGAAAAAAGTATTCCCTTCTTTTGCTTTCCAAACTTTTCAGTCCTGTACCCCCAAATAAACTGATTTTAATTCTTTTCATGTTATTTTTGGTATTTCTCTCCTTTTACAATAAGCATGTGAAATAATAAGTATTCACATGCTTATTATTTCTGTATTTTTCTAATTTGGATATTATCTATTGACTTCTTATATAAAAGATATATGGGAAATTGTATGTGGAAAATCTTATAGGTACCCACACTCACACTCACCTGTGCCAGTTCTGTCCCCACATCCTCCCAACACAATCATATGATAATATATGATCAAATTATAATTAGTTGTTTACATTATTATGACCAGAAATTTTGTTCACAATGAAGATGCATAATCATAACATACTGTGACTATATTTTCTTTCTTCTACAACTTGGTTTTTCTTGGTTTCTTTATTGTTTAATTTTATATGTTCCTATAACTAATACCTCTTTCTGATTTCTCAACAAAAGAGATACTTTGGTTTTCTTGGACATATCCCCAAAAGCCTTCTCCCCTCTCTGACCAGATACACAGCTGTTATCCTGGTATCTGTCATTATTACCTTGCAGAGAGTTTCACTTGTCCCTTTCCTTTAGGGGACTCCTTGTTTCCAGACTCCATATCTTCCTTTTTAGTTTATTCTCTTGTTTAGGGAGTACATATTCAGCAAGACATTAAAGGTAAAGGTTCAGGCATTGCATATTCAAAAATGTCTTTATTTAATCCTCATACTTATTTGATCTTTTGGCTGGAAAAGAGTTTTTGGTTGGAATATTTTCCTCTCATAATTTCCAAGGCACTGCTGCACCATCTTACAGCTTCTGGTATTGCTGTTGAGAAGTCCACCAGGGATCTTGATTTCTAATCCTTTATAGCTTGCTTCAAAAGCTTTTGGAACCTTCAGAATGTTCTGATTCCCTTGTTTCTGTCTAGCATCTCATTTACCCTCCTTTGGGTCTGCTGTCCCTAAGTCCAAGGCTCTTTGGCTTGAATTTCTCAAGTGACTAAACCTTTTTTCTTCTACAAGCATGGGACAGGGCAGTCCCCTGAAGTTCAGTAAGACCTCCCATTAGCCTTTTTGCCGACACACTGATTGCAGACTTCTTATCTCCAGAATGGCAAGACAACAAATTTCTGTTCGTTAAGCCACCAAGACTATGGTACCTTCTCATAGTAGCCCTAGGAAACTAATGCACCATATGAAATTTTACCTTCTCCAATAGGTTTAGCCATAAGGATTCTGTATTCATAAGTTTGAACCAATTCTGTTTTTTAAAAAATTTTAAACACTGACCAGAGCATACCGATGAGGGCTCATGGGCAGGCACTTCTGCCTGTCTATTCACAGGGCTTTTGTCACCACAAACTTGTGCATAAATCCTGACCAACTAAAGTTCCCTGTATGTAGTGACCTCTGAGCAGTTGAGGCCCACCACCTGGAATCAGCCAGGGAGCTACAGTATGTACCATTCCCTGGGCGCAAGGGCCTGGCAGCAGGGGAGAGCAGGGCATGGTGAGGAAACTCAGGTGGCTAAGCCTGAGCGCATCAGGACATGGTAGTGTGGCAAGATGAAGACTGTCCAGTGGGAAAAGGTCAAAATAAGAACCCTTGATAGCCCACACATGCAAGAATGGGCAGAAGAAGATGAAACAACAAGGGAGAATGAGAAACATTTGTCAGAAAGGTGTCAGGAACCAGGGGAAATAAGTCTCAGAGGCTAAGAGAGATGGGGGTTTATGGAGAGGGCATCAACATGGTCATGTGCCCCAGAGAGGTCAGGCAATGAAGAACAAGAAAAGATGTTCAATTTGTGAGTTGGGAGCTACTGGCCTTTAGACAAGTGATCTCTGTACCATGGAAGCTGGTATGTGCATGGAGTATGTGATGAACCAGAGGTTGCAAAGAGGAAAGAATATGAGGAGATATTTAAAAGGGATCTCATGGTACAAGGAATAAGAGAGATATGATGGTAGTTTGAACTGGAGGCAGGATTATGGGGAGGGTTTGTTCTCATTGTTTATTAGTTTATTTTTAAGGTTGGAGAAAAAATTACATGTCTGTGTTCTGAGAGGGGGAATTTGTGAAAGGGGAGAGACTGAAGCTGAATGAAAGGGGTGATCATTGGAAAGGAAACTCTGGAAGCAGAAACAGAGGCATGAGATCCAGATGAAGTGGAGAATACCATCAACAAGTTTATGCTAATAAATTGAAAATGTAGATAGAGTGGACTAAATACACTTTTTAGGGATACAGACGAATGGGATAAAAGTTGTATTTTTAAAAAGTAAAGCAAATGTAAAGGCAAGCTTCAGTGTAACAGCTACCTGTGGAGAAGAAGGTAAGGGAAGAGGATGGGAGCAAAGGACACAGGTAAATGTAAATTACTGTCAGTGTTTCTCATGTTGGATGAGAGGTTCAAAGGAGTTTATATTCTAATTAGTTATTCAATTCTTTTTCAGAAGGGTCATGCACAGGCCAATGGTCAGAGTGTTTGGAGAAACAAGAATTATAATAAATCTAGTTCTGCGCACTCGAGGCTTAAAAAGAAAATTCAAGAAAGAAGGTAAGGACCTTCCTCCATGGCCCAGTGGCTCAGTTGGTTGGAGCACCATCCTGTGCACCAAAATGTTGTGGGTTGAACTCCTGGTCAGGGCACATACTTGGGTTGTGGGTTGAATCTTCATTTGGGGCACATAAGGGAGGCAATGGATCAATGTGTCTCTCTCACATCGATGTTTCTCTTTCTCTCATCCTCTCTCTAAAATCAATAAACATATCCTCAGGCAAGGATTTAAAAAGAGACAAAGTAAGGTGAAGGACCTGGGGAGAGGGTATAGCTGCAATGAAGAAGAAAAATAAACATACAGGGTAAAGCCAGGGGAAAAAATAGACATGTGTCGAATGACTACTCTGACAAGCAGGATGGTGAGTGCTTTGCAGAGTAGCAGGATGCTGTACCGGAGGGTAAACTTACATTTCCTCCTTTTTCCAGGGTACTGAGTTATCAGAAAGTTACTTACCATCATCACTGTTCAGAAGGAAAGTTATCACTGAAGAAGCAAGTGGAGTTGCCTGTGGGAGCCCGCTACTGTCCAGGAAAGGGTGTGTAAACAGACCTTTTATTTTGATGAACCTATATTGGTTTGCTAGGGCTTTCAAAACAAAGTATTATAGAGTTGGCGACAAACAATGGAATTTTATTTCTTAGCTCCCGAAGCTGGAAGTCCAAGGTAAAGCCGTTGGAACAGTGGGTTTCTCCTGAGGCTTCTCTCCTTGATTGCAGATGGCCACCTTAACTCCGCATTCTCACATAGTCTTTCCTCTGTGTGTCCACACTCCTGGCACCTCTCTGTGTGTCCAAATTTCCTTTTCTTGTAAGAACACCAGTCAGACTAGATTAGGACCCACTCTAGCAGCCTCATTTTAACTTACTGATCATCTTTTGAAAGACCCTATTTCCAAAAACGGATATTCTGAGGTATTGGGGGTTAGGGTTTCAACATTTGAACTTTGGAGAAACACAATTCAACCCATAACCAATCCAAAGGAGAAGTTTCCAGGCCCCAGGAGGGGACTGGGAAGAAAGAAGATTTGGAGTTCCCTGTGTCTGTGAGTTAACACATGCCAGGCAGTTCCGACTGAGTACTCAAGGATCAGCATGCACCCCAGAAGGTGAACAAGAGTGAATGAAAATGTGAACGAAAAGTGTCTGGAATGGAGGGACCAGTCTGGACAGACTCTCCTGCTCACTGAGTCTTTGCCACCAGTGTTCTCATCATAGTCACAGTAACAGAAAACCCAGATCCCCCAAGCCCCACATGGACAGAGGCTGGTGGTTCTAGCGCTAGGTACTTCCACAGGTGGGGTATGCTGGTTGTACCTTGAAGCACACAAGTGACAAACATAATGAACTGGCCAGGTAGTTAATATTGTCCATAGTGGGCCATTAAGATAACTGAGTCTCAGTGAGGCCATGTAAATTTCCAGAGACCCAGGCAGAGTAAGTGAAGGAACCAGAATTCAGTGTAGATCTGCCTGACTCCAAACCTATACACTTTCCATGGCACGTATATCATGGCAGTGCTTTAAATGTTCCATAAGATAATCTTAGATTCTGTGGTGGCCAATTTTATGTGTCAACTTGACTGGGCCACAGGTGCTAAGATACTTGGTTAAACACTATTCTGGGTATATGTGAAAAGGTTTCTGGATGAGATTAACATTTCCATCAGTTAATAAAGGAGATTGCCCTCTCTCATGTCACTAATAATGTTGCTCTTGAAAACGGTTCTCTACCTCAGACTTTTATGTTTTAAGATTGGCTTTTCCTTAAACAAAACTGAATGAGAGAGCATTTTACTTTTTAATTCTTAATATCAAATTTGTGTTTGTCGGATCGGAGGATAAGACCGATGTTTGCTGAGCAACTACTCAGGGCCAGGCAGCTGCATTACGTCCTCACATGTTATCTGTCCAATGATCTTCACAAACAACACCTTATTTATTGTGTTGCTCATTAGCATGCATGTGAGCAAATGCAGAGGGGACCAGTTCCTTGGTCTGGAAGTTGCTCCAGGGTCAGAACTTTATAACTCCGCAGAATATCTTTAGCAGACAAAGGGCTAGATTTAAATAGTGCTGCATCCAGATGAACATCTAAGGATATTAACAATTGGACACGTGGGAAAGAGCAGCATATAACGTGCAAAGGACACTGGCCAAGTGCTTTCTCCCAGATGGCCCCTTCTCATCCTGCTGAGTTATCTGCTTTGAAAAGCAACAGTCCCAGTAAGAACCTCTAACTTCAGATGACATCCCAATAACCACTTGAGCCCTGTGGTTGTCAAAACCCTGAGGTGTGGATACAGCCTTAATCACAGTTCTCCTCGGTAGCGCTTAAAAGTGTAGTTGATGAATTTAACAAGTAACACATGTTTTCGTTTAAATTACAATTAGCAATTAGAGAGTTAAGTGTGCCCTAGATAGAATATATAATTGTTGTTGAGTTTGTGGCATAGCTACTTTACTGTTGCTATTTACTATTGCTATTTACTGTTGCTATTTTCCTTTTATGTTTTTGCTTTATGATTTCAGAGTAAATTTATGCAGAAACCGAGACAGAAGCCCAAGCTAAATAAAGATGCTGGGTTGGAGTTATTTGGCTTCTATAACAAGCTCACCGGTCTAGGCCCACTGCAGACTCATTGTCTAGCATGATTCTCTTTGCTTTACCAAATGTGAGAAGAGAAGACGTTTTACTTGCCTTCTTAGCAATGTAAGTTGGATGATTTTTTTCGGTAGGGATCCAGCATCAATTCTACACTTCTGAGATTTGTCTACCTGCTGCTTGGTATGATTTCCTGGAAATCCAGAGACAGCAAAGCAAGCTATCTTCTCCTTTAGGTCTTCAGGAATATTTCATAGAGAAATTAATAACCACTTCTGCTTTTTTTTAAAAAAAGAAGCCAAGGAAGGGTGCCAATACATACAATTTGGGGGCCAAATCAGGTGCATTCCAGATGGCAGGGAACCTGGCTGATAGGCTTGCCAGGGAAATCCACAGGGCTGAACAGCTATAGCCCAGGCACTCTTGATTCATAGAAGGTCTCTGTAGCCAAGCAAGTTGGTGATCTTAATGAAGCCATCTAATGAGAAAGTAGTTTCTGGTGAGGAGCATGACCCTCCAAATAAAATGAAAGGAGAGAGACATGGTTTATGGTAAAATGACCAGTGGGACTGGGTACAGTACAGATCATAGCCAAGACAAGTAATTGTAGGTGGCTTGGAGACCCAAATACATAACTCCTTGGCACCATCTAAGGAACCACAGCAGGTTCTGAATTTTAGCAAACCAGTCACAGAGGTGAGGGGAGATTGCTCCTCACGGAGACCATCAAGAATCTGAGGCTTTGGCAGTGTTTGCCATAGCTGGCAGAGTAGCTGTCACTGGAAGACACTGGAAAGAATCGTTTCTGGATTTCTTTAAAGAGGGAGGCAAGTCACGCAGGCTGAGGGACTGTAAATAATCTCTGGTTTCCACAAAGCAACATAGAACCTGTCACTTAAAACAACCCAAAATGGATAGTCTTTCCTTGTTTCCCCGTAAATGTTTCCAGGTGAAAATACTAGGCTTAAAAAAGGTGTCCCTATCTATTGTTGCAGGAGAAAAACAGCATATGAGGCATTTCTGTTAAGAACGTGCACCCTCCACATGCAGAGCAAACTTCCTCGGGGAGACAGAGCTAGGTTCTACTTTCTCCTCAGCGATGTTTTTCATCTTGTGGAATTGTCTCCAGTGTCAGAGACAGGGAGTAAATTTTCCTTGACGTGCTGACAGACCCTGTGGAACATCTGCATAACAATGGGATTTATTTTGTTCATTACGGACTGCCGCAGAGTGCGGGGCTTTATTTCACTCCCATAGACTAGTTCTGCTCTCGTAAATTACATGGTGCACTCTTCGGCTAAGTGGCCGGTGGTCTTGAGAGAACTGGCGGATAATCTCTGAGTTGTCTCCGCTTCATTTTGGTGATTTCTGTGTTGTAAAAGTTATGACATATCAGACAGAAGGAGGATCAAGAAGGCTTCAGATAAATACTTTCCAACAAGCTCAAGACAAATCTTATGACAGAGCCACTGAGGCGTCAGAAAATTCTAAATGCTTTCCCAGCTGGAGAGCTCAAAGGCAGATACACCTTTCTGTGGAAACCGGCACCCATTGCTACTCCAAGCATTTTATTTCACGTGTAGTGATGGAAACTTCATCTGGTTCACTTGCTAAACTGTCCAGCTGTGTGGTGATCTGTGTGTTCCTAACAATGGATCTTTCCTTTGATTTTTTGAAAACATAACAGATATAAATAGAAGCAGCCCATAAGAGCAAAACCAAACAAGGACCAGGAGTTTTTGGACAAAAGCATGACCCACAGAGGAGTTCCTTCAGATGTTCTGCATCAATCATGGCCTCACATACCATTTTCTTCCCCCACTTGCTCTCATTTATCTTTTTCTTAGGATTTGGCACACACAAAAAAAAAACAGGCTTGGAAGGAGAGTTGTAATTTCAAACAGTTGCTCTAAAGTTCAGAATAGTCTCTGAAGGGTTTCCCAGTGTTGTGTTACTGAGAGATGTACAGTCCCATGGAAGGCGAATGTTCAAAGGAGAGGGAGCAGGATTTTGGGAACTTGGGGAGAGGGAATGTGTTAGTCAGGGTTTTCCAGAGAAACAGAATGAGAGAGAAGAGAGAGAGAGATTATAAAAAAGTGTCTCAGAAATTAGAAGGTGGGCAAACCCCAAGATCTGCAAGGTGAGTTGGCAAGCTGGGGACCCAGGCGAGTCCATGGTTGGACGGTCAGCAGGCTCAGGACCCAAGAAGAGCCAATGTTTCCATTTGAGTTTGAAGGCAGAAAAAAGCCAATGTCCCAGTTCCAAAGGCAGTCAGGCAGGCAAAAATAATCTTCTCCTACTCAGGGGAAGATCCACTTTTTTGTTCCATTCAGTCCTTCAACTGAATGGAGGAAGCTCACCCAATCAAGCAGAGCAATTTGTTCTACCCAGAGTCTACCAATTCGAAAGCTAATCTTATCCCAGAACATTCTAATAGAATCATTCAGAGAAATGTCTGATGAAATATCTGCGTATCTAGTGAACCAGTCAAGCTGAAATAGAAAATTAACAATCTATAGCGGGTGAGGAGCAATTAGGCCCCAGGGAAACTCTTCTGTGTCTTGTTTACCTGAGACACCTTGGGAACAAAACCAGTGGCAGGATGAACTGGGGAGACTGTTGTCTATCTAGAGATATTAGTAAGCAAGAAATCAGTTTGCCCACCCCCAAGCCTCTATTGCCCTCCAGAAATATCAAAGTTCTTCTATCATGAAAGACTCATAGTATGTAAGTTTTGAGACTGCTGGAGTATTTGTTCTTATGATCTCAGGATTCCAAGATGGGATAGAAATGGACCAAGAGGGAAGGCAGGTTTCCTTATCTATGGGGATCACTATCTTCAGTGCTTTTGGTGACAGTGTGATGTTGCTGCTTCATGTCAATTGGGCAATGCCTTGAATCTATGGAGACCTTCACTGAGGCACCTGGACACAGGAAGCAAAAGACCTGTGCTCCTGGGTAGCCCCCCAGCTGGATCCATATAAAAGGCTTGCCACCACCTAGGTGTTACCTCTGAGCAAAGTTCCAGAATACCACCATTGACATGACTTTGCCCCTTCCCTTCCATTCCCCATTCTCCTCCCAGCCTCCAGGTATTTACCTATGGGGTCAGTCCTGTCTACCTATTCAGTGCAAAGATTAATTCCCCTAGCTGAGCCTGGCCTTACTAAGCAAAAGTCTGGTTGTTGGTTATCTTTAAATGCAGCTTCTGAAACATGTGAAAATCCATTGATGCCTCTTGAGGCAAGGAAGTCCATAACTCAAGATCTCAAAGATTCACAAAGATTCATGTGTAGGTGAGGTCGGGGTGGGGCAGGGTGGACTGTAGAAATAAAAGCAGGAAAAAAATTATATTCCTTTTTGAAATTGTAGAGGTGGAGATCAATAATAATTATTATTATGTAAATATAATATTATTACTTCTCAAGCTCCTCCTATTAAATCTTCCATCTATCAGATACAATACTTTATGCTTTTATGTTTTTCATTGTATCCTCATAATTTCGCCAGGCAAATATTTCCTTCTTATTACAGATTAGGCTAGGGAGAGAAATTAAATTTTTTATTCTAGGTACTGTGCTGAGTAGTTTAGATGTCTTTTCATTAAAATTTTATAGCCCTATAATGTATGTCAAATTATGTCCACTTTACAGACCAAAAAACAGAGGCAGCAGTCCTGTTTAGAAATAATGCAAAAAGCTGTCTATTTGGTGAGTGCCAAAGGGAAGGGCTCCTAAATACTGGGTTTGAAGACCAAGCCCACCACATCAGCCCTTGGAAACGTCACTTCTTGGATCTTCATGCTCACTCTGGGTATTCTTCTGTAAGTTTCTCAGAACCAATAGCCCTGTTATCTTCCATTGTAGCCCTCAGGCCTCTGGGTGTTATTTGAAAGGAAGGAAGGAGGGTAACAGGGGAGGGAGGATTAATTTCTAAACCAGAGACACAGTGCTCATTAAGTAGACCCAAGTCTAAGACAAATGAATACTAAATGACAAATTTTATTTTTAGTTTTTACTTCTGCCTGCTGGACTACTCTACTCTCCCTATGGTGTAGCATTGGTAACACTATATATATGAAAAAAGACTGCATAATTTCCTTTCATCATCACTGAACACTCTGTATTGAATGTCTATGTGGATGTGCCAGTTGCTGTGGAAAATCATGATACCTGCTGACTGATGAATCCATAACATGTGCATGAGGCTGGGCCTCTGGGCGCCTGAGTGCAAAGCTGCAAGGTTTGCAATAACAAGGATTTTGGAATTCCTTTCCTAGTGCACCAAGCTGAGCCATCTGTCCCTTGCCAACCCAAAAGTCAGATGCAATGGAGCACATTCGCCTCTCCACTCCACGCTCCCATCCCTGCCCTCCCCCACTGCATGTCCAAGGCATAACACTGGACTGTTTGTTTCCCCTAAACCACAGTGTGAACTTTCCCAGCAATGACAGGAAAAGGTTTCTCATTCTCTGCCTCCTCCACCCCATCCCCTTTTCCAATTAATACCAAAGGTTTCAATTATCCTGGAAACCTGAGCTTTGGTATGTTATTAGAATCCTGTTTCAGGAAAATGCATTCCCAAGCCCCCAGGTCTATGGAGACTTTTCCGTTCTCCAGGAGCCAGCCACTGGGGTAGGACTACTCTCTGAAATACTTAGAGGGGGGTGGTTTGTTTTCCCCCTTTTCTAGTAAGGAGCAGAATTTCAACATGATGGAGTTGGGGCTGCCTGGTGTCAGGAAGTGGCAGGAACTTGATATTCCCTCTTGGTGCTTGAAGCCACAAATATCAGAGAAACAGCTTTACCTGGCTGTCACCTGACACTTCACCTCTGACCAATAAGTGTGCTGCTGTGGGATGCGTCTTTGCGAAATTCAACTTTTATCTTTGTTTTTCTCTTTTCTTATTCACAGTATATATTCCTTAAGAGGAAGATCAAATACTTCATCCATTTTTAAGAAATGTAATCAAGAACTAAGGCTGGGAGACATTAATGCAAAGAAACCACAAATCCCAAACTAGAAAGAACTACACTCATTTGTCCAATGTGGTTCTTAACTCAAGTAAATACCTGCAACAGGTTTTCTTAAATAGTAAAAACTCAGCACTGGACAAACATAAAATTTGTTTTGATTTTTCAAAAGCTGATATCAACTTTGCTTCTCAAGCCCCACTATTATGGATTGACCAGAAAAAAATGGAAATTTTCCTAGTTAAAAGTATAATAGTCTCTTTAGATGAACTTCAGACCTACTCAGGAACTTTCTAGTCTCTTCTGGTTAAATCAATCACTTTTCTGGTAATTATTCAATCAACTCAAACATAAACTCATCACTGTGGTAGCCAGGCTTCAAGGTGGCCCCACGGAGTCTCACCTCGTGGTACCCACATTCTGTGTAGTCCCTTCCACGTTACATCAGAGCTGCTCTCTGTGACCAACAGAATGTGGCAGAAGTCCTGGCATGTGACCTCTAAGGTCAAGCCACTTGAACCACCTCTGCTCCCATCATGCTGTTTCAGATCACCTTTTCTGGAAAAAGCCAGTTGCCATGTCATGACAGATTGTATTTTATAATTCAAATAAATAAGATTTCTATCAACACCCAGCACCGACTTGCCATAGGAGTAAATGAGCCATCTTCAACCCCAGTCAAGCCCCTAGAGAACTGTAACCCTGACCAACATCTAGACTGCAACCACGTGAGAGATCCCAAGCCAGAACCATCCAGCTAAACTGTTCTCAAATTCTTGACTCACAGAAACTGTGTGAAATAATTAAAATTTATAGTTTTTTAAATTTCAAAATTTTGGAGTTACTTGTTACACAGAAATAAATAACAGGCTTGCCGCCTCGGGCTTTCACTTCAACAGCACCACACCATCTTTTAAACTTGTGTTCAGACGGCTCATTCCATGGGACAGGCCCCCTGTGGAGTCCCAAAGAAGGGGCTGGGAACTAGGCCCTCTGCTTGGGGCTTCCCCATCAGCTCAGGCTTGCTGGAGGGTCAAGACACATATCCCTCAGCATTTGCTTCAGCAGTACCTCTGCCTCTTCCCTTCTTACACCTCACAAGGGATAGGGCAGGACTTCTCCTTCAGTTTGACCCTCCTTTCCTGCTACCTCCACCTTCTTCCCTATGGCAGTCAACCTTCTGGCCTCGCAGTCATGGGCAGGAACAACTTCCCAGTCCTGCAGAAGATGAGTAGGAAGGGCCTGCCAGACTGTGCTCTTGATTTGGGAGCTGCAGTACAATGAAGACCTAGGCTACTGAAGATGAAAATAGATGGACTTGATATGCTCAAATTATCCTCATTACTCATTTATTTATTTGAATTATAAAATACAGTCTAGATTTCCTCGGCAAACAAACTGCACACATGTGCACACACACACACACAAACCCAGGGAGCCAGTTCAAACTGGAACAGTGCCAACATATTTTCTTTAACAAGTTTTTCCAAAGGAACTAAGTCTAGCACATCAAGATCACCTCCAAACTGGACCTGAACCCTACTGTAATTCATTCAGTACCCAACCTTGTGTCTCAAGTCACATTGGTGTGGGGACAAACAGAGTCAGGATGCATGTGGCTTATGGCAGAGGTAAATGCCTCTATAATTTGATTCACCCAATGTGTTCTAAAATATTTTGTCACAAACACCTTTTAAAAATTTGCACTTGTTTATATACATGGCACTATTTTTTTTTTCAAGGCACACACATTGGTAATTAAACTAGAGTCCTCTGCTCACAGGACTTTCCAGAAAAAAAAAAATAGCAACTCAGGACTAATCTTTCCCACTGTGGGGCTCCATCTTTTGAATGACACCATGCCTACTCCAAACTGTTATTCAGACGTTTTTCTAGATCAGGGGATGCAAAGAAGCAACCTATAGGAGCAAACCAGCCCTGAGATGTATCTTATTAGCATGTACACAATCACTTTAGTTTCTGTGCATTCGAGAACATGTAGGCTGTCCCAACACTCTCCAGGCTTACAGGGACAGTCACTAATATGTTATGGGGACTAAAAGAAAGTCTCTGCTGAGAGAGAGGAAGGAGGAAGTGGCCTTTTATCTGAAAGGATCAAGAAAGAATTCACTAGGGTATGATACTGGAACTGAATGTAAGAAGATGAGGCAGGGTTTGCCTGGAAGCAAGAGTCTGAAGAACATTTCAAGAATAAACATTATTATTATTTCAGCTTTTATAAAGAATGTAAAGAAAAAGGGGATTTCATTTTTTAAAACATGGGTGGGAGGAGTGAGGGGTGAGGGGGGGTAGTCTGCAGAGCTGAATATTTCAGACAGGGAAAGTAATACAAGCCCTGAAAAAATTCTATTGGATTTATAATACAAAGTTTATCATTGATCCTTTGTTGGAGCAAGGTAGGTTTCCAGGAGTGTTGGCAATAAACGAGGATGGCAGAACGCTGTGAAAAAAGATGGGGAGATGAAATATAGAATCATTTTCCTACAGGCTTGGATGTTAAGAGAAGAACAGACACAGGCTGTAGCTAATGAAAAACTGACTTTTCATAAAAAGGGAGAGGCTTGAGCATTGGTTGTGGGGAAGGGGGCCAGGGAGAGGGGAAGGCTGAAAATACAGATAACTAGGGGAGCTCCTTTCTTCAGGGGAAGGGGGTGTGGACTCAAGAAGAGCCAGCACTGCACCTACGGGCACAGAAGTGCTGGATGGTTAAGTTGGTCTGAGGATTGAATTTGCTGAGCAGGATTCATGGAAAGGCAAGGGGAGAAGGACACTGAAGGACGTTTGAGGCAGAGAGGGGTTAGAGCTTGGACGTTAGATCCCAGGTTGGACGGCAAGGTGAGTAAAGCTACGAAGGGAACATCGTGGCCTCAGCAGAGAGCTCTAACAGTGTATATTTTGAGGTCTGTATATGGAAGCATGTCCACGGCCAGATGCACCTAAATCAAATTTGGGGAACCCCTAAAGCTCATTCATATCTATTGGGGTTTATTAGAACTAATTTGAGCTAAACAGTAGAAACAATCTACTCTCCGAGTGGGATGTAGTTCTCTGATTCTTCTCTGCCTTTTTAAGTATCAAAGCACAGTCTCCTCAAGTTAGATATAACTTTATATTTCTATTACTACAAGCCTTTGAAGGATGTCATCAGGATAGTAACACAGGAACATCCTTACTCATAAAAGACTATTCATCTGTATGTTCAATGAGCTGAACGTACGGCCCACATTGCCTCAGGTTTCACCAGCACCTCCGTGTGGGTGAGGCCCCAGTGGCAGCAGCACCTGGAATTTCAGTGGCACATCACAGCTGCTTGTGTGATGTCCTCAAGACCTCCAGCTTCCCTAACGGTACCTGTGTGGCCTCAGAAGCCTCTCATATGGGCCAGTGAATGGTCCTAGATGCCTGGCCCAGGGTAATGTCTCCCTGCATCTCCCAGCTGTGAATCCACCTGCTGCCAATGTGATACAGTGTTTTCAGTCCTACTGCTGTAGAGATAGAGGAAGCGCCCCTCCCTGACTCTGCCTGCCACTTTGTCACGTGGGTTGTGAAGCAGAGTCCCTCAGGGAGCATCCCCCATGCAACCCCTTTTTCTTCAAGGGCTAAGATGAGTCTGGTGTTACCACATCTGCTCCTCCTGTGGTTTTTCTCTCTTTCCACAGATACCCATGCACAAATTTTCCTTCTCACGGGTATCCTTTTTTTTTTTTTTTTTTTTTAAGACAATTTAACACTTACAAAGACTCCCATAGTCTAGTGGCCCATTAGGGCATCCTACAGGATGATTCGGATCTCATTCTAGGCTTAACTGGAAACCTCTGCTAAATTCATAGAGAAAGTAGTTTGAATATGCCTATAGGACCTTTTTAGTTGACCATCCCTTGCCCTGGCAGCAAACCCATCTATTGGGAAATTCTCAATGATGTAAATTCTCCTAAGTGTATTTTTTCCTCAGTATATAATTGTCAGGTCTGAGAATTTTAACTTAATTATTCACAAATGGCTGGTTGTACATGATAAAATTGATTAGAAGAAGGAGCTTGTGCTTGGAAAGACAAAGGCAGGTGAGTGAAGAGCAGGGACAGGGAGAGAGAGGATTTTGCAACCTGCTCATACTAGTTTGTTAGGGCCGTCATAACAAAACACCACAGACTTGGGGTCTTAAACAGGCAATTTTATTTTCTCACAGTTCCAGAGGCTGAAAGTCCAAGTTCAGGGTGTCAGCAGGGTTAGTTTCTCTCTTGGCTTGTAGATGGTATCTTCCATCACCTTCACATGGTCTTTCCTCTGTGTGTTTGTGTCCCAATCTCCTTTTCGTGTAAGAACACCAGTTACTTTGGATCGGGGCTGACACATTTGACTTCATTTTTACTTAACTTTTAAAAGGCTCTATCTCCAAATACAGTTACATTCAGAGGCACTGGGAGTTAGGACTTAAACATAGAAATTGAGAGAACACCATTCAGCCCGTAACACTGGCCTTGGGGAAGTTGCAGGGAGGTGAAGGCAGTGGAGCAAAGCCGTCATAGGAGGGAGACCCTGAGGCCTACTGCACTGAGGAGACTTCTGTGGGTCAAGTGGCAGGCTGAGCTCGGTGGAGTGTTCTGCTACCCTCCGCTATGGCTGCCTGCCAGGTTGTCATGGGTAGAACTGAAAGTGCATAATAACTCTGTGTCCCAAGGAAAGGTTCAGAAAATCCCTTGTGGAATCATGAGTTTTTATTAATTAAAGGCTTCCCAAAGATTTACCATCCTTGATCAAACAGATGACTGTCAGTGACTACAGTGAGCCCTGAGGGATGAGCACTGATGGATGGATATCCACAACATCAACCCTCAAGATCAAAAATGTACACAGTGTTTGGACAACTAAAGAACATAAAAACTTCTTCATGGCAATAGTATCACTGAAAGTATCTGAAGGGTTTTTGTGGGCTTTTAAAAAATATATTTTATTGATTATGCTATTATAGTTGTCCCATTCCCCCCCTTTATTCCCCTCTGCCTTGCATACCACCTCCCACCCGCAGTGCCCCCCTTTAGTTCATGTCCGTGGGTCATATATATAACTTCTTTAGCGTCTCCATTTCCTATACTATTCTTAACACCCCCTGTCTGTTTTATACCTACCATCTATGCTACTTGTTCTCTGTACCTTTTCCCCCATTATTCCCCTCCCACTCCCCCACTGATAACCCTCCACATGATCTCCATTTCTGTGATTCTGTTCCTGTTCTAGATGTTTGCTTAGTTTGTTTTTGTTTTTTTAGGTTCAGTTGTTGATAGTTGTGAGTTTACTGTCATTTTACTGTTCATAGTTTTTATCTTCTTTTCCTTAGATAAGTCACTTTAACATTTCATATAATAAGGGTTTGATGATGATGAACTCCTTTAACTTGACCTTATCTGGGAAGTACTTGATCTGCCCTTCCATTCTAAATGATACCTTTGCTGGATAGAGTCATCTTGGATGTAGGTTCTTGCCTTTCATGACTTGCAATACTTTCCAGCCTCTTCTTACCTGCAAGGTTTCTTTTAAGAAATCAGCTGATAGTCTAATGGGAACTCCTTTGTAGGTAACTGTCTCCTTTTCTCTTGCTGCCATTAAGATTCTCTCCTTATCTTTAATCTTAGGTAATGGAGTTGCGACGTGCCTTAGTGTGTGCTTCCTTGAGTCCAACTTCTTGGGACTGTCTGAGCTTCCTGGACTTCCTGGAAGTCTCTTTCTTTGCCAAGTTGGGGAAGTTCTCCTTCATTGTGTTTTCAAGTAAGTTTTTAATTTCTTGCTCTTCCTCTTCTCTTCTGGCACCTCTATGATTCAGGTGTTGGACCATTTAAAGTTGTCCTGGAGGTTCCTAAGCCTCTCCTCATTTTTTTGAATTTTTGTTCCTTCATTCTGTTCCAGCTGAATATTTATATCTTCCTTTTGCTCCAAATTGTTGATTTGAGTCCTAGTTTCTTTCCCTTCACTGTTGGTTCCCTGTACATTTTCCTTTACTTCACTTTTCATAGACTTCATTTTTTCCTCTATTTTACAACCATACTCAACCAATTCTGTGAGCATCCTGATCACCAGTGTTTTGAACTGTGCATCTAATAGGTTGGCCATCTCTTCATCACTTAGTTGTATTTTTTTCTAGAGCTTTGATCTGTTGTTTCATTTGGGCCATTTTTTTTTGTGTCAGTGAACCTGTTAGGTAGTAAGAGACAGAGCCTTAGGTGTTCACCAGGCCAGGGCCATCCACGTAGCTGCTTTGTGCCACTATATGTGGGGGAGAGGTCTGAGAAGGAATGATGCTGCTTGCTCAGCTCTCTGCTGGCTTTCAGTCACTTCCTCTGCTACCCACAAGCAAATTGGGCACTTCTGGTGCTAATTCCTGGGTCAGTGGTTTTGTGTATGTTTTAGGATCCTGTGGGTCTCTCCAATGGATGCTCCTGAGAGTCTAGGAGTTTCTCCTGCCACATCAACCCCCACAGGTTTTTACAGTCAGAGGTTTTGAGGCTTTATTTCCCCACAATGAAACTCTGGGTTGTGGGGTCTGTTTTGATCCCCAGTTGTTCTTCCTGGGTTAGCTGCACTCAAATGTGGGATTGCCTGGTCTGCCTGCTGCTGCCTTGCCGCAAGTCCTCTCTGCCTAGCTGCTGTCTCTGTCCCTCTACCAGTCTGGATGAATATTTCTTCTTTAACTCCTTGGTTGTGGGACTTCCATACAGTTCTATTTTCTGTTATGGTTGTTTTTTGTTTTTAAATTTGTTGTCCTTTTTTGGTTGTGCGAGGAGGCACAGTGTGTCTACCTACTCCTCCATCTTGACCGGAAGTACGCTGAAGCATTTGAAGTGAGTGAGCAAATGGGAAATAAGAATTGTACTTGGATCATATTCTCATTTAAGGACTGATAAATGACAACCCTAACCTATGGCTTTATTGTGATCTCTTTATTGTTTTATTTTACTTTAAAAATTGTATAAAGTTAAATAGGTTTATTTGGCACCCAAGTCCTAAATTCTGTTTTCTCTCTGAAGACCTTAGCTCCAAAATGGCACATGCTTGTGTGTAGCTATGGCTGGGACTGGGGTATGTGGTACATTTGAGACCCAAGCCCAAGATAGTATTTGGAGGAAAGTCACAGACTTGGGATATGTGGTCCCTTTCCTGGTTTATGGCTCAGCTCTTAGGTACGCATATTTTATTTTAATTTTAGGATCAATGTAAACATATCTTTCAAGCACACTGAGTACTTTGAAGGAATAGACTAGTATCACTATTAGCACTAGTGAAACATTTGGAATGGTGTGCTGCTACCACGGCCCTCGTATACCAATCCAGTACTTACTCATCACTCAGTTATTTAATAATTTTTATTAAGTACTTTCTATATACCAGGCACTGCATCCCCAGCCATGAACAGATAAGCCTCTCCCCTCAGGGATTTATAGTGTTAAGGGTGACACAATAGAGAGGGGAGGTGACAGGGAAAGCAGTGTGAGGTGAGATAGAGAATTGAGCAGCAACCGAATCATGCAATGGGAAGCCCAGAATGACTCAATACATAAGAGAAAGAAGTTTCGATCCCCATTTTCAAAAATCATATGGACTGCTGTGTGGACTAATGATTGGATGAGGTCATTGTGGAGTGGAGGAGTCAGTTAGGAGGCTGCAGTGGTCTTGCTGGGAGATAATAAAGTCGAATAGAGAGGGGTAGACAGCTGATACAGGAGGAATGGGTATGGCATCAAAATAAGAATATGGCCCACAGGCAGGCAGAATTGCTTGGAAAAGATAAGACTACAGCAGGCATGCGGCTTACACTTAATAGGTAAAACTTATTTCAGGCTATTAAGGATCTCCTTGTAGCAATGGCTATTTTGTTCTGAAAAGGGCTACAGAGAGCAAATGGGCATATCTTTTGTGAGGGCACCAGGAGAGGGGCTAGAAAGTCAGTTATGTGCTGAATGGTTCAGAGTGGGCCTGAGCGGAGGAAGGTGCTGGAACAGAAAACCTGAAGTTGCCCTAGGCATTCATCCCAATCTGTGGTAATCCCTGTGTATGCTGTGACGTCCCATATGACAGCCACTAGCCACATGCAGCCATTCAAATATAAAACTATTAAATTAAATTTAAAATCCAGTCCTTTAGTCACACTAGCCGCATTTCAAACCCTTGCGTGCCACAGGTGGCTAATGGTTACTCATTGTTTAGCATAGCCATTGAAGGTTTCCCTCATTGTAAGTTCTATTGGACAGTGCTGCTATAGAAAGTTCTCATTCCCTTGGATAAATTTTTGTTGGGGGGGGAGGATATTTCTAGGTACTGCCCGATAATCCCAGCTTCATCTTGCCAGTCCTTTGTTGCTGACCCTTTTGTTTTGGGTGCTGGTGTGGTCTGAATTCATATGTTGAAATCCCATCCCTGAAGGCGACAGTATTAAGAGACAGGGCTTTGGGTGATTAGGTCATGAGGATTCCCTAGTCCCTTTCACCATGTGAGAATACAGAAAAAAGTGGCCTTCTATGAACCAGAAAGTGGAATCTCACAAAACATCAAATCTGCCAGGGTCTTGATCTTGGACTTCCGACTTCCAGAGCTGATAAATAAATTCCTATTGTTTATAAGCCATCCAGCATGTGGTATTTGTTACAGCAGTCTGTATGAACTCATACAGGTGTCTTGCCTGCTCTCTTAAACTGCCCACTCTCAACTATTTTCAGTGCCTGACTTGCCTTCACCAGGAATGTGGGCTCCAGGTCTTCTTTACTCCAAGTCTCATATACCAGCCCTGTCTCCTCCCAGGCCCAGAGTCAGCTCTTGCAGCACCTGGGTCTCAGCTGTGGGCCTCATTTGCTAAGTCTAGCAGGCTGTGATTCCAGAAGAGGTTGTGGCCAGGGGGTAGAGAGCCTAGACTGATAGTGGGAATGATATGCTGGGGCTCAATCTCCAGAGACACTGGGTTCTTAAGGTTGAGTATGGATATGCTCTTGGGAAGCAGTGGCAAATAGAGGGAATTTGAGGAGGAGAAAATATCATTCCTTAGGTTGTAAAGAAGTTAGGGCCTCAGAAGAGAAACAAATAAAAGAAAAGGTGCAAGAATTTTGTGCTTTCCCTGCTCTTCAGAGAGCAGGTTTCATATATATTTCAACACCCGGCGTCCTCAAGAACAGAGCAGACGTGCACGTGCCTGCAAAAGTAAAACACAGCTGGTCGGTCTAATTTTAGGCCCCTAAGCATTGGCAGTGTCCCTCTATCCACTGAGCACTGTCTGATCGCCCAGAGTCTGTGCCAAGAGCTGGACTCAGCTGAACTCACTGACATCCCATGTGCAAGTAGGGGTGGTACCCCTTTCTGAGCCTGGGTTCCCCAGGAGGGGACAAGAGGCTGTGCCTGCTCAAGTGTGACCACTTAGGGCCAGGGGGAAAGACAGCTCTTCTCATAGGCCTGTGCCTGGGCCTCACCTTGTTTTGGACTCCTCTGAGAAAGCAGTCTGGAAAGCATTTTGAGAAAAAAAAAATGATAATACCAGGCTTGTCTGCTGGGCTGAATAAGGACATTCAGAGAGATAATGTTTGCCTGGAATAATGGTTCTATGGAACATTATTCTTCATTTTGTCTAAATAATTAGAGAAACAGAAGCCTAGCTAACAGAAGATTCTGGAATTATGCTTCTTGGATTTAAATTTCGTTCTGTCATTATATTAGTTATATGCCTTTGGGTGAGTTACTTAACATCTCAGTGTCTTAGTTTCCTCATTTGTAAAATGATGCTAATAATAGTATCTACCTTATAGTAGAACCCTGAAGGGTTATTGTGGAGGGTGAATGAGATGAAGCATGTGATGTTAGAATTCTGTCTGGCATGTAGCAAACATTAAGTAATTGTTAGCTATTGTAATTAACTGATTATTCTGATTTGAGACACTTGGCATTGATAATGTAATGAGACAGCAGAGGATAGTGGTGAAATGTTTGCTGGGATCAAAGCCCAGATCTACCACTAACTGGTTCTGTGAACTTGAGCAAGTTAGTTAAGCTCTCTGTGTCTCAGTATTTTCATTGACAAAATGAAGTTAATAATATGGGCATATTAATTGTACCTTCTCCAGACAACAGTTAGGAAGATTAAAGGAACTAATATATGTGATACACTCAGAGAAGAATGTCTGGTATTACAGTGTAGACACTTGATAAGAGCTAGCTGCTATTATTTATTATCATTATCATTATTATTATTATAATATAGATTCTCAACTTTCAAAGGCAAAGAATGCAATAAAGCTTGCTGAAGTTTGCAATAAGACTAAGCCTCATTTACTCTTGCTTTGATGAATCAGAGGGAACTGTGGGGATCTTAATTCAGTTCATCAGCAAATATTTGTAGAACACTTACAATGTGTCCAGAAGTAGTTATTGTTGTGAACACCCAATTGCATTGTGCTGGCGAGTTGCTGGGTAATGAAGTTTTGGACGTTGCTGCCAACACAGAGTCTAATCTAGTCTTGTGTTGTCTGCCAACATAAATCATTCCCGACGTTACAAGTATCATGTCGTCTCTGAAACATTGCCAGTTTCAAAGACACGAATGAAAGAAGGAAGACCTTGTCTTACACCTTTGAACACCCCTAGTGCGATTCTTTGTGCAGCCAAGGCCCAGCACAAGGAGACAGAGTTGAGGCCTTGTGGTGTTCCTTGGGGCTTCTTCTCCTGCTCCCATGCCTTTTTCTGTCACATTGCTGGCCTGTTGTATAGCAGAGGTGATGAAAGGAAGGCAAGAGACTGAAGGGACTAATGATGATGGTGACCCTCACCCTCCTGTGTCATCTCTAAGGGTCTGTCTGTCCTCAGGAAGCCTCCTCAATGTCAGGTAATGCAGCAATAAGACAGAGGAGGCCATGAAGGGCCCTTCTTCCTTCAGTATGTACAGCTGCCTCTCCCTGTCCTGTGCTATGCTGGACCCTGGCTAAGGCTGAGGGCTATGTTTATGAGTCATGAAACTTTCTTCACATGGGCCTATGATACCCACTCTGTGAAGAAGTGAAAGAAAGCTAAAGGCGAGAACATGTGTTTGTATTCTCTTCAGGGTCCTTGTTGGCTTCTGGCTACCGGGTCCCACATATACACTTTTCTTCTTTTCAGCACTCTCCTGCCTCTGGGAACAGCAACCCCTGTGGGGAGGACCTCCAACCTGGCTCCATCCCCTGGGCAGACCACCTGAGGGAGAAGGGAATGAGAAGGGAGGCTTGCCAGGTAAACAGTAGGAGTGAATGGAGATGTTGGCTCTTCTGATGCAAATAAGACCTCAGAGAACACTGTCTCCGTCCTCTCTCCGTTTTTTTTTTTTTTTTTTTTTTTTTTTTTTTTTTTTTTTTTTTTTTTTTTATTGCCCTTGAGAGATTTCAGCCTACCTCCACGGAGAGGTCAGCTCCACTTTGTAGAGCTGAGAGCCTCAGCTCCAAAGAGCAAGATTGAACAGCCAGAAAGTGGTCCTCAGGCACAGAGACCTGTTAGATTTCCAAGCCCATCATCCTCTGCAGGAGTTAGGGAAAACGAGGGGATGGAGTTGGGATTTCCTTTCTGACTCAGAATGGAAAAGGAAGGCCATTCTCAGATTCAGGAATGACACAGAAACAGCATCCCTCCTTTATTCTTTTTTGGTTGCTTTCAATTTAAGTCAATTAGACAGAAAATAAGATTGCAAAACCTACAGCTGAACATGTCTGGGGTTCTTATTTATTTATTTGCCTTTTTTATTTCCTTCTCCCCATCCCCCCACCCCCCGGAACCTTGTTCTTGAAACTTGTCTGGTTCAACATTTCACCAGCTTGGTTAAAGTATCTTGTAAGGAAATCATTTATAATAAAGCTGGGATGCTTGGGTTTATCATTTCTAAGTGTGGGTCAGGGTTTAGTTCGCTATGTTAAACTCTCCATGCTGCATGTGATTTGTCAAGCTTTGTCAGGAACAAAAAGTTCCGGGATGTGCAAAGCAGGACTGCTTGGTTTCCATGGAGATACTGCTAGTTAGGCTATGGAAATCCTGAAAAGGCCAGAGGATGAGTGACAATACAAGGATTTAGCGGCTGATCTGACGAGCCAGACTGAATTAATGAGATATTTCACAGAGCGTTATTAGCAAGGCTAGCATCGGATGGCTCTTAGGCCCTCGTTTTCTGAGCTGCAATCTTGGAAAACAGAAATGGAAAGATTTAATTGCTGTTTTTTAAACCCTTTAAGATTATTTTAACCTATAACATTTTAAGGTTGAAATAAAAAAAGGGTGGTTTTTTTTTTTTTCATCACTCAGTTACTGTTATTACTGTGTTTTTGGTGGCAGTTGCCCTTTATCTGCATGGAAATAGGGAATTCAATAGTACTTATTATATTGAGCAGTTAATTCCCACATACTGTGAACACATTACTGTTCAAAGTAGGTTATCTGGAGTTGCATTTAGAGCTGAGGGAGAGATACCATGTCACTGGCTTTATATCTCCTAGGGCCATATTAATTATTTATTATAGACTGCTGATGTAAACTGTTAGCTCTGGCAGGCCGCAATTTGTACACGTATCCACCTAGCAATCGAGTTCTTGGAGTTTGAATGTGGAAAAGGAGCAATTTGTGCAGTTTAATTCCATGTGCTGCTGGTACACTTAACACCAAAAGGAAAGAAGCTTGGAAAGGACCCCTCTTGGCCATCATTAGGTGGCAATTTCATCTGAAGTTTGGGAGCCACGCTGTCTTCCCCTCCTTCTTTGGAAAGGACTGAGTGTAGAAATTCTGCGTGTGATGAGCCGGGTTGCCTTTTCATTTCCAACATGTTCCCTGCACCAGTTCTCTGTAAAATGTCAGTCTCTGCCACCTCTTGGAATCAGACAGCCTGGTGCAGAGAAGCAGAAGGCCCGGCACTGCTCTTTCCTGCTGTTTCGAGGAAGGGCACATGCCCATATGTTTCTGGGAGATGGAAAATCGTCCTGTTGCTGCTGAGTAATCACAACAAAAGCACATGCAGCCACATTCCCCAGATTCCTGTACAGTAGACTAATCCACTTAATCCCACTGTTAGCTTCCCCAGCCGAGAATTTCACAGTCTCTTTTGATTTAGTGGTTTGTAAAATCTCTGATGAAGTGCCTTGGCCCTCCCATCGCTGTCTCTCTAAACGATTTTGTGAGGAAGAAACCAGGGAAGTTGAAACAGGGGTCATCATGCCCTCTTCCTGCTCTATCTGGTTTTTCTTTATTATTGCTCCTTTTACATTTTAAGCTGCTTTTTAATTGACTCTCCTATCATATGACAGCATTATTTTTTAAATTATCAAATGGGCAACCTGCAGAATCTTCCCCGCTTAGGTCGATCTCGAATTTCACTCTGTTTGGATTTGTATGTTACCAGTTTCAATTAGCATCTAAGAATCCTCTATTCTGCATGTCTTTAGGGGTGATGAGGTCAGACAGAGTTGGCCTTGAGACCTGATTCTGTCATTTGTTAGCTGTGTGGTTGTGTGCAAGTCACTCAGCCTCTCTGGTTTTAATTTCCTCAGTTGAAAGTGAAGATTAAATGCCAAAGCATATGCAAAGAATCTATGTACTTAAACATAGTAAATACTCAGCAAATTATGACAATAATAGCTATCATTCATATAAGTGCGCATATTTTACACAGCAATGATTTGTTTGGAGGGCATTTTATTAAGTCCTTAGACGTATCTTTTTCTGGTATGTCTATTTAGAGTAAGCTTCTGAAAGTTAAGGGGCCAATTATTATATCTATTTTTGTAATTGATAATTGCATTCAGTTTGTACTATTGTCTGCCTAATTTTCAGCCTCTTAAAAATGTTGATCAAAACATTTGGCGAGATTTACCTTGGATCAAGTAACACAAATTATAGAAATAATAGATATTCAGTTGAAAAGCTGCCAGTTTTATTTTGGTTCTTACTGAAATTTTAAGTTCAGTAGGAAAACAATGGAAATTTGTGTCCATCCAAAAGGAGAAATTCAAAATGTAAAATAATAACAATAGTAATAATAATAATAACAACAAAATAAATAAATATAAAGGGTTTTTTTTTTTGTTGTTTGTTTGTTTGGGGGGTGTTTTTCTCATGGAATTCTCCTGGAGACCTCTCAGATGAATGAAAACATTTCTACCGCCACTGGGAGAGGGTATCTCTTTATTTCTCCATATCTTCCATGAAGGGGAATTTGGAGATTTTTTCTATAGACTCTGATGAGTGTGAACAGTCAGTCCTACTGTAAGCATAGCTTTGTTCACACTCACTCCATTTCTACAAATAAAGCCCCACCCTGTCATCAAGGCTGGTTGGTGCAGGAGGTAAAAACTTCACTTTGCTACCTGGGAGTAGGAAACATAACAGTTCTTCATTCTTTAAAATCAAACTACATGTGGCTCCCAGCTCCCACCATATGACTGGAGGAAGATCCAGGACCATCCAAAACAGGTCTGCTGCGCTCTGGGCTCCGTTGCTGAATCACTACCAGATCTTGGCAAGTCACTGAGTGCTTCAGCCTCTTCATTAGTAATATGAGGATATCAGTGCCTCTCTCATCTATGGAAGGTTGTTGTGGGAGATAAAATGAAACCACATGCGTAAGTGCTTAGAACAATGCCTGTCTCACATCAAGTATTCAGAAAGTATCATTCTGATAATAACTTTGATGATTATTATTATGAATTGAGAGTCTTATGTGATACCAGCAAGGGGGCATCAGCCTGATTCTCAGTCTATAACTGCCCCCACCCCCCACCCCCCAGCCAACTCACTTCTGCTCCTTGATGCTCTGTCCTGTGATGGTCCTCTGTCAGCAGTTGTACACGTACATGTGCTCTGGGTACGTTACAGAGTGGTCGCCTAAGCCAAACTCAGTACTGATGGACCCTCATGTGGAACTGTGCTTTTATAATAAAGTTCCCTCAGATCCACAGGCCATCCCTAGCCTCCCTGTGACAGAATGGGGACAGAGTCTTTTCTACCCACCTGACTGCCCAGTTTCAGGGTCTCCTCCCCACAACAGGTCAATGGCATTATGGGCAACCCAGTTCTGCAGTTCTGTAGTTGTAGGGCCAGAGTCTTTAGGCAAAAGTCCGTTAACTGTCCCATGGAATAAAAGATATTCTGCCCACAGGATGGAAAACTCTCCCCTCAGCACCCTCTCAAGGTATGATGTGGTGTGAGTGTGGGATTGGGTTAAACGAAAAGTACCTTTTGCTCTGTTGTGACTATGTTGAGCCAACAGCAGAAATCAGAACACAGCTAATTTCCCATTCAGATTTCATGTTGGCTTAAAGGCAAGTTTTGAACTTGAGGGTTTGGCACTTTCACCCCTCTGTAGTCTGGGTAGCAGTGTTCTGGGGGCTGGGCTGCAGGAGCAGTACCTTTAGCCCAGGCTGAGGTACTGGGTCCTTTGGGCAGATGCCTCAAGCAAACTTTTGAGCTGTTAGTGGGTCAGTACTAAATATCTAAAGCAGAGATGATATATTAAGTCCAGACCAGCTGAAAAAAAAAAAGATAGAAAAGCAATGGTTTAGTGGCTATTGCAGAGCCAGGGCATGAGGGGATTCCAAGAGGACAGAAGGAAGGAAGGCACATCTGGAGGTTTTTTTACTTGTTGGCTGTAGCTTTTTTAACTTCCCATAAATGTCACTTATTTCCATTCTATTGTAGAATTATTTTTTTTCTAGTGGCCTATATGTTTCTTTCTTTTTATTCCCTTGTACGTGGTATATTTGTATCAATGTTTCAGGCCAGTTATGGCAGCCAGACCATTCATTAACTGTGAACCTCTCCAAGAATATCCCAAGACCTTACTTCTTCATTTAGTACCTTTGCCCTGGCACTAGATTGAGAAGACAAGAACTGTCTTCTATTGATCATCTCCTATAGGAAAAAACCACATCTAAATGTGTTATCTAATTTAGAATCTGGTTCTAATTCCAGCTCTCCCACTTTAAGCTGTGTGACCTTAAGTAAGTCATTCAACCTCTGAAGGATTCATCTCATTTATTAAAAAAGAATAATGATTGTTTGTGCTACTATCAAGCTTTGGCTCATATTATCTTCATCCTCTCCTTACAAGCTAATTTTCTGACTTCATAGTTTTACTTTCCTTTTTTTTGTTCTCTGCTAAACAAGAAAATAAATGGAAAAGCAATCTTTAGATAAACTAATAAATGCTATTAAGAAATGATAGTTATTTAAGGGGCTTTGGTTCTCGCAAAGGGATTTGAATTTTATAAGTAAATTCCATTTTTTTTTGTTTTAAAAATATTGAGAGTTCAATGCTTGTCAGGTTAAGTTTTCTTGTGGACTGAATGTTTTAACCTGGAATTCCTAAAGTATTAACCATGAAAAAGAGTTTCACACAGTTAAATAAATTTCAAAAATACAACATATTATTTTCTCCTTCTGCTCAAAATGGAGTAAAGGGATCTAAAATTACCTTTATGAAAAAAAAACAACAAAATACACAAAGTATACAAAACAATGATTTTCAAGACTGCTCATCAGGCAACAAAAGACAAGGATCCTAGAGAGACAGGAAATAAAACTGAGTTGTACAAGTGCATTAGCTTACTGTCTTGGGAAAACTTCTGGGCTTCAGAGTAGGGAAGGGCAATGCAGGCAGAACTGAGGAGATGGAGCTCAAAAATGAACAAGAAAGCCCATGATGGCCAGCATTCATGGGGGTGCATACTAGAGAAGAGAGCTGAATGGGGAGAAAACACTAAAGATCTGCAAAGGTTCCTTACACGTTTACAGCAGAGTACAGACCGATGCATGCATGTGAGGAAACTACCGAGACTGGGATTGGGGGATAACATCTGAAAGAGTAAGAGAACAGTGCCTGGCACTAGAACAAAGCTGGGAATAGTGACTGTTCCCATTAGCCAAATTGTAAAAACCAATAATTTATAAGACTGTTGGGCAGTATACTCAGGAATGTTGTACCTCTGTAGTGAGGACTAATTAGCCTTAGATTAAGCATGGTTTTGGATCTCCACAACAAATTATGAAAATTACATATGAAAGGCTCAAATTTTTTCCAAAAACTGCATCGCAGAACAAAGCTAAGTATTATTATTTTTTATATAAATACAAACATATCCATTGCCCAAAAAGGTAAAATATACATTGTCTAACATCCAAACAAAAATTATCAGACACTTACCCTGGCCTGGTGTCTTGGGTGGTTGGAGCATTGTCCCATACGCTGAAAGTTTGTGGGTTTGATTTCTGGTCAGGGCCCACACCTAGGTTGCAAGTTTGATCCCAGTCAGGGCACATACAGGAGGGTATCAATCGATGTTTCTCCCACACATTCACCTTTCTGTCTCTCTCTTCCTCTTTCTCTCTCTCTTTCCTTTCCCTTCTCTATAAAAATCAATGAACACATCCTTGGGTGAGGATTTTTTTAGAAAAATTATCAGACATTCAAAGAACAGTAAAACATGAAATATAGTGAAGAGAATAATCAGTTCAAATCAATTCAGAACTGACAAAAATGTCAGAATTAGCCAACAAGGACACAAAAAAGTTGTTAGTATGGTATACTCCATGTGCAAGTGGTGAAGTAAAGATGTGGCATATATATTTTAAAGACCCAAATTAAACTTCTGGAAATAAAAACTATAATGTCTGAGGTAAAATAATTTATTATATAAGATTGATATCAAATCAGACACGATAGAAGAAAGATTATTTAACTTGAAGGCATAGCAATAGAAAATATTAAAAATGAAGCTCAGAAAAAGTAATCCAAATAACTGATAAAAGTAGCAGTGAACTGTGAAACAATTACACATAGTACAAATGCATAATCATAAAAATATTTAAAGGCATCCTTACTGAAAATTCTTCAAAATGATTTTTCAAAACAGAATAAAACCCCTCCAAGAATAAATAAATAAAGAAAAACTCACATAGGACTAGAATAAACTCTATGAAATCAAAGACAAAGAAAAAAACCTTAAAAGCAGCCAGAAGAAAAAAAGACACTTTACATTTGTGAAAACAATAATAACTCTGACAATAGAAATCATGGAAAGCAGAAGAATGACATAATTAAAGTATTAAAGAAACAAACAGATGAGGAAGTAAATAACTGCCCATCTAGAATTCTATTCTCAAAAACAATATTCTTCTAAATAAAGGCATAATAAAAATTTCAGATAAACAAAAATTTAAATAACTCATTGGCAGGACCACACAAATAAAATACTGAATAGAGATCTTCAGATGGGAGAAAAATAATTTTAGGAAGAAGCAGTGTAAAGTAGAAAGGGAATGAAAAGCACTGGGGGAGGATAGTGTGTGGGTAAATGTATATCAACATTGTTTCATTAAAACAAAAATAATAATGTCTCATGGTGTTTATAACATATGTGGAGTTAGAAAAAACAGAAGCAATAGTACAAAAAGCTATATAAGTAAAAATAGTGAGCATTCCAAATCTAAGAAGTGGTAAAAAAAAAGAGATTTACTCCAATAAATCAAGCTTGCATATTTTAATCTCTAGAGCAACCATCCAAGTAATAATATAAAAAGGTATAACTAAAAAGTTAATAGGAAGAAAATGGAAAAAATATATTTAATAAATACTAAAGAAAGCTAGAAGTCAGAGAAACAGGAAATAAAGAACAAATGGGGCAGAAAAAAGATGAATAGTTGCAGGTAAATATAAACCTACATGTGTCAATAATTATGTTAAAATGTAAATAGACTATTCCATTTAAAACAAAAAAAATTGTCAGACTATATTTTTAAAAACAATAACCTTATTCTTACAAAGACATAACTTAAATGTAAGAAATGGAAAAATCAAAAGTATGTACCATACAACCACTAACCAAGTAAAAGCTGGTAGAACTCTATTGTTAGTAGAGACAAAGGAGACTTGTTAAAAGAAGAAATACTACCAAGATAAAGATAAAATTCTTGCTGATGAAGCAAACAAATTCAGTTGACAAAAACAGGGTAAATTCAACAGGAAGATATAACAGTACAAAATTTGCATGCACTTAAAAAATAACTTTAAAAATATAAATCAAAAGTTGACAGAACCAAAAGGAGAATAGACAAATGTACAAAAGCAGAATCCTTTTTTAATTCTACATATATTTTAAACACCAAAAGGCATGGTAAAACAATTAGATACATAAAATATTTGAGTGATACTTCTAACAAACTTCATCTAATTAACATGTATTGAAAATTACACCTTCAAACTGCAGACTTTTTAAGTGCCTATAGAATATTTTACCATAATTAAATACATACTGGGTCATAAAGCAAGTCTCAACAAATTTCAAAGAATGAAAATCAGAGCATATACTTGTACATAGCACAGTGGAATTACTAGAAACCAGGAAAAAAATCATACATAGAGTATCTTCAAATGTTTAAAAATTAAGCAATGAACTTCTAAATAAACAAAGAGTCAAGAAAGAAATTTGAAATTAGTAAGTATTTTTAATGAAACAAAGATGCAAATACTACAGGGTGAGGCAAAAGTAGGTTTACAGTTGTTCATATGGAAAATAACACAATAATTAATAAGTAATAATACAAGACTAAATTCTGTGTTTTGTGTATGAAGAACTGTAAACCTACTTTTGCTCCATGCTGTGTATATCAAAACTTGTGCTATATGGCTAAAATAGTGCCAAGATGGAAATGTATCGTTTCAAATGCATATACAGGAAAAGAAGAAAACTTGAGATTAACTACTTAATCATCCACTAATCATCTATTTTAAGCTAGAAAAATTACATTCACAGAAAACTGAAAAAACATGATAATAAAATTAAACAGAAATCAATGAAGCAAAAAATAGACAAAGGTAGAGAAAACCAAAGTTGCTTTTTTAGACTGTTAATGAGGACAAGCCCTAATAAACCTACTGAGAGAGAGAGAGAGAGAAGAGATTACCAAGAGATTTTTCATGCGGAGAATGAAAAATGGAAAGCCACTATAGTTTAAACAAGTTTTTAAAAGAAATTGTGAAGGAATTTATGCCAGTAAATTTGAAAATTTAGACATACAAAAACCCCTAAAAAATGCAACTCATGAAATTGATGGAAGAAAAAATAGGGAAAAAAAAAAGTGAGCAAGCCTATGTTTATTAAAGAAATGAAATTCAAAATGAAAAAATTTCTCTCTGAGATAATTCCAGGGCCAGATAAGTTCAACATGAACTCATAGAACTCATACTTTTAAGAAAAAAATAACACTAATTCTTCCAGAGTACAGATATAAAGGATGTATTTTCTATCTCATTTCATGAGATTAGCATAACTTTGATATCAAAACTTGACAAGAATATTACAAGAAAAAATTACAGGATAATTCCTCTCATAAACCTAGGCAAAAAAGCTATAAGATAGTAACAAACTGAACACTTCAATGTATAAAAAAGATAATACATTATGACCAAATTGGCTTTATTTAAAGTGTACAAAATTGGCTTAACATTTCAAAGCCAATTACTGAAATTCTCCACATTAACAGATGAAGTCAAAAGATCGTATAATCATTTTCATTGATGCATTAAAATCATTCGAGAAAATTTAACTCTTCATGATTTTTAAAGCTCTTGTAAACTTGGAATTAAAAGAACTTGTTTGAGCTGTAAAAAGGTGTACACCAAAAAGCCATGGTAAGTATCATACTTAATGGCAG